>VZRL01003588.1:776002-828335 GCA_013397895.1 Origma solitaria | reverse complement strand
GGGGGTTCTCTGCATCCCCTGGACTCCATGGGCTGCAGGGGGACCACCTGCTTCCCCCATGGTCTTCACCACGGCTGGCAGAGGGTTTTCAGCTCTGGCGCCTAGAGCACCTCCTCCCCCACTTTCTCCACTGACCTTGGTGCCTCCCTGTTGTTGTCCCTCACATATTTTTACCTCCTCCTCCTCCTTCCCTGGCTAAAAAGAAGTGCATGCTCACATTGTTTTGATTTCTTCTTAAATATGTTTTCACAGAGGCGTAACTAACATCTTTAATTGGCCCAGGTTTGGCCAGGAGCATGTCCATCATTTTCAGAGCCATCAGAGACTGGCTCTGCTGGACATGGTAGAAAATTTCCAGAATCTTTACTCAGGACAGGCAGGAGCCATCTTTGTACCCCACCCTGTTCACTGGCAAAAACTGGGCCAGGCAAAACTACCACACTCAGTGAGGACCCTGCAGCAGAACTGCAGCACCACTGTTCCCAGCTGCAACGCAGGTGACTCTGCTCGAGCCACAGTTAGCAGGAGAGAGCTGTTTGTAGCCTGAGAGGAGCACACAGTGGCTTTGGGTGGTGTTGAAAAGAGCCAGAACGAACAACCAGAAATCACACTGTACCATTTTCCCAGATGTCACAGCCTGAGAATACAACCTGTGCTTCCCCTCCCAGGACATTTTGTCACTCTCTCCAGGGACTACCTGCCCACAGAGCACCCCAGTACACGTGTGCCCACATGCACACAGGAGCACAGGGCTCTGGGGGAAGGAGCTGGGCTGTCCCCTTGCTGCTGCAGATCCCTGGGAGTCACAGGGTGAGCCAAGCTGTGAGCATGGGCCACTGGGGACCAGCGTGGGCAGCTGCAAGGGTGATTTGCAGCCACAGGCTGCGTGCTGATGGGGCTGCCTGGAGAGTGAAGCAAGAGGCCGTAGTGCCAGTTGGTGGAGAAAGGAAAATGCAGAGGCTGGGCAGAGGGTGTAGGAAGGAGAAAGGGATAGCAGGGAATGAAGAGGAGGAGGAACAGGAAGTCTAGGGGCAGGAAGGGTCAGGGTGCAGTAGGAGGATGAGGGAGCTGGCAGGCAGAGCAGGAGCAAAGAGGGTTGTCAGTGAAGCTTGGATTAGTTTGGTTTTGAAGCCCTGTGAGCTTGGAAGTGCTGCACTTAGCCTGAGTTGCTTGACTTGGTGTTTAGTTCCCGTGATGAGACTGTACCTGGGTCTGGAGCTGCCATGGCTTGTAAGAGGCAGCCCTGTAGAGCCCAGTGTTGCTTCCTTCATCCCCAGTTCCCTGGCACACAGCCCATTGCCGCGTGTCATCTCCACACACTCCCCTCGGAGGATAACAGTGCCAAGCTGCAGAGCTAAAGCTCTGGGGAAAGAGCTCTGCTCCCAGGTGCTAGGGAGCATTTCCCTGCCTGCAGAGACCTTTTGCCTCATCTGTGCTCTTATTTTCAGAGCACACAACCCAGGGCTGCTCCCAGTGATCTCAGCAGGGCCTTTCATCATCACTTGGGAAGAACTTTTGCCAAAAAAAAAAGAAAAAGGAAAGGAGAAGAAATGTTCTGGGCAGAAGGGTGATATAGATGAAGAAGGCCTGGCTTTAAACCTGTCAAAACCAGAAACAGGAAGTTTTCACGAGGTTCCTTGAAATGACTAAACACACAACACTGGAAATGACACCTTTGTACTAATCTTTGTATTTCCTTCAGCTGCTGCACAGTGCACCAGGCTCCTGTCAGCTGGTGGGGCTCCTTTCAAAGCTTTCTTCCTTTTAAACTCTGGATTTAATTTATAACGTAATCCAGCAGAGAATTGAGTGCTTTCTGCTTGGAGTGAGCTTGTCCCTCAGCCATACCCATGTGTGCATTAAGAGCCAGGACAGGAGTTCTGTAGGAAGATTTTTTTTGAAGGCAATTCAGTGAGGACTTGGGCTGCAGCCCCAAAGGCAGCTGTGCACTGAAGCTCGCAGAGGAAGCTCCAAGGGATGTCACTTCACAGCATGCCCTTCGGCTCCTGGGCTTTTCCCCCTCCTTTTCTTTGCCTTGTAGTGGCTGCAGCAAAGGCTCCATTATTTGGCAGCATGGCATTGCTTTTGTCTATAAATGGAAGCAGTTGGCCCATCTCCCAGTATAACACAGGATAGTCCTGTGCATCAGTTATGCAATCGGTAGCTTGATGACTTCATCAGAAGCCGGGGGAGGGCCAGGGGGTGGTAGGAAAAAGCCTTTACCATCAGCTCTGCTGGAGACAGCCAATGAATGTGTGTGTCCCCCCAAAGCAAAGAAAGCAGGAGCTCAGCAGCAGCGGTGGGTGAAGGGCTCAGGGCTGGAGCAGCTGAGGGATCCTTAGCAATTCCCTGACCCCAGCTTGGGGGAGACCCAGCCCTGGCCCTTAGGATGCTGCAGGGACCGTGCCTGCCCAAGTTGTAAAGTGCAAAGTGCAGCGTGGGATGGGACTGGGGAAGAAGTGGAAAGAGGAACAGGGAGGGAACTTTCAAACCAGGGTCGATGTTAAAAGGGGAAAGAACCGAAATACGGGAGGGCTGCCTTTCAGCAGAGACCCCTTCAGGGAGTATCTGTGCAAAGCAGACATGTGGACAAATTGTATTTTGTTATTTTCTTTGAAGGGTCCTTGAAAAGCCGACCTTCACACAGAAAGGGCTGATCCTTATTTCTCAAGCTACACTCCAGAACTGAACTTAACCCTTTCCCTGACTGGGTTGGGGTGGGTGCTGCTATATCACCTTTCTGTACATTCCAGATCACACAGTGACTGACATAATTCAAACCCCCAGTGAGGCAGGTGAGTCTGAATCTCACCCTGGTAGGCTTTGCACAAGGGATGCTAAAGTGATTCTGGTCCTTTCCATCAAGCTGGTGGGTTTTGAACGAGTACCTGTCGTCTCTGTTCATCAGTTAAAGAGGGTCTATGGGCTCTTAACACCCGAGACAGGACTGGGTTTTTAAACAGGGCGTCAAGGGCGGCGTGGTGCCGGGCCGGGCCCCTCGGGAGCGCTGGCCGCGGGACAGCCTGAGGCTGGGCGGAGGCGGCTCGGGAGCCCGCAGCCGACTCCCGGCAATGCGCCCCGGGAACGCGCCCCGGCAATGCGCCCCGGGAACGCGCCCCGGCGCTCCCTGCAAGGCGCCGGCCCCGCTCGGGCCGGGCCGCGGGCGGGCAGCGCCCCCTGCCGGCGGTGCGGGCTCCGGGAGGGCTCGGCTGATCCCGACCCCGATCCCGACCCTGATTCCGTCCCTCCGCCGGGACGCGGGTTGAGATTTCCGCCCCCCCGGCCTTCCGTCGGTGCTTTCCCCAGCACTAAAAGGCAGCAAATTGGATTTAGAACACAAAGAGAGAGTGGGGTGTGTGCAGGGAAGGTGCTTGCCCTTTGTCCGTCCAGCCACACACACCGGCCCAGTGCTGCAGGATGGAAATCTTGAATAAATGCATAATGGATTGAAATCCTGAGGTTCTGGAGAAGGAGAACTAATGCTGCCAGCTCCCACTATTTGTTGTGTGCACTAACGCCTTGGGTCCCCCATTCCAGGGGGCTGTGTTAAATTGCTGTTATGAGGAGAGGGAAATCAAGAGGGAGAGAAAATGTGCTTGTCTCCTTGAGAAGGGAGAAAAGTTTAGCAAAACATGATTCTGAAGCATGAAAAAACTTAGCACTCAACTTCATTATTTCATTACTAATGAATTGTAATGTGCTTCTGCTTTGCCTGAAGGGCCTTGAATTCCAGGAGAGAAGAGGAGCCTACTCCCTGTGGGAAGCAGCCCATGGCTTGGTCACAAGCCGTGAGCATCTTTCCAAGGACTCACTTTCTCCAGGCTCCACGCACAGACTCAGTGCCTCCTGAGCTCGGTGAGCTGTGATTTCCCTTGCCTCTGGAGCACCCCACTGATGAGGCCTTCCCTCTGTCTTTGCGCAGGAGCACCAGGTGGGATTGTCGCGGCCCACGGGGCCCGTGCAGCCTTCTGTCCTGGCGGGCTCCAGCAGCGTGGTCACGGGCACCAGCTCTGGGGGGCCCTTCCTCAGCAGCCAGCCCCAGGCGGCCATCATGAAGCAGATGCTGATTGAGCAGAGAGCGCAGCTCCACGTGATGGAACAGCAGAAGCAGCAGTTTCTCCGAGAGCAGAGGCAGCAGCAGCAGCAGCAGATCCTAGCAGAGCAGGTACAGTATCCATCTGTCTCCAACACATGCTGGGATGAACACGAGTGCTACAGACAGTGCAGCACCAGCCCTTCCTTCTAGATTTGGGAGTTCTCTTTGTGGCTCCTGTTGGGGTATTTCAGCAATAGTTGTCAAAGAAAAGGCAACTGCGTCAGTCCTACCATTAGCTTGGCAAATATTGCCCATGTTCCCAGTGGTGGGCTTGACAGTCACATGGGATTTTAGGCACTGGAAATGTTTTCTTTACACGACATCTAATGGTGCATTTACTGCAGCAGAAGCAGACTCAGCTGCAGTTACAGTCACAGGTCCTCTCCCCTAGCTCTGAGCATGGTCTTGCACTGGCAAAAGCTGTGCACAGCTGCACAGGCATCTGGGACAAAGAAAGGACGTAGGCTAAAAGCCTTAGCAAAGAAAAAAGTTAGTATTTACCCAGAACAATTCCTGAATTGGGTTTATTGAGTGCCAGTAGGAGCAATTAGGTCATACAAAGGAGAGACAGCAGCAAGGGGAAAACCAGAGACTGAAGTGGGAGAGCAGTAAAACCACCTGTCTTGGTTTGAAAGACAGGTGTCTGCAAAGGAAGGTGGGAACCTCCTTTGGAATGGAGAATATGATCCCCTTCCCCCAAATTATTATAACTCTGAAATTAGGGGGCTTTCGGGCAAAGGGATGGGAAAATGAATAACAGTTCTTTACTAGTATTTATAAGAAGGAAACAAAACAACAATGGCAGCAGCAACAAACCAAACCAGAAACCCCACAAACGTAGTATGGGATAAAAGAACATCCCCAAGACACCACATCTGGCAGTGGCAGTGTGGAAGAGATGCATTAGAGCTATCACCTGGCTTCCTGAGCTCCTGGGCTTTGCAATATGGATGTTAAACTACCCAGTCTGAATGGTAGTGTGTGCTTAATTCAGCTGTAGTTTTAAAGCAATCCAGGAAAAAGCCAGTGGAAAGTCACACCGTTGAGTTCCTACAAGATCACACCCGAGTTTAAAGCTGCAGCCCCCTAACATTACTTAGATAATGCTCTGGTAGGTCAGCAGCTGCTTTAAGCTTGGCTTCTCCTCTCTTGCTAAGGAAAAACAGCTTAAGATTGTCTGCTTAAATTTGTGTTAGAATACATGCATACTATGTAACCACAGAAATACAGATTGCCTCCCCCCTTCTCTTGTTGCTCCTGAGAAACAGAAAAATTTACTCACAGTGAACAGGAAGGATGCTCCTAGAAATATTTAGGATAAAGATGCCTGAATTTATTCAAGTGTGAACAAGCGCACAAGAGTGAGGACACAGTAATGCATCCTGTGGATTGGACCAATCCACATGCATAAAGCCAAGAGCCAGTCAGTGACTTGGCTGCTGAAGGCAAGCCTAAAAGTGTTAAAAAGCCACCAGGCTGAGGCTGTCAAGTGTGCTGGCAGAGATGAAAATTGGCAAAGTCACAGTCTTCAGGCTCCTAGCTTTGGGGTAGTTTGTGCCTAACAAGATTCCGTTTTCCTTTTTGATGGTTTGTAACACATACTTGTGAATGCAGGTATTAGTACTTCCTTCTTTTCCGTCTTTGCCCTTCTCGTACCTTGGTTACATATTCTTGGTTTTGAACACAGTATTTATACAGCTGCAGATGTTGCTCCAAGACATGTCCTTTCAGTAAGTGCTTAAAGTACACCCTGGCATCTGAAAACTCTGTTTTTATAATCAGCCCTTGACCCTGTTTTAAAATATTCACAAGTATTCATAGAAAACAACCACAGAGGAGCAATGTGGTCTGGATCAAGGGAGCAATGCATTTTGCAGTCACCACTCCCCAGATATTGTTCACTGAAGCACAAGAGGAAATGTGCCTTAGTATCCACTTCCGTTTTGGCTCAGGAATGTTCCTAGGCTGCATTGCTTGGGTCAGGATGCAGTAATCCTTGCAGCTGAGTGTTACGAGTACAGACAAAGTTTCGCATCAGGAAAACAAATCTCTGGACCTTGATGGGACTGAGGGAAGGAGAGTGTGTGTGTGTTGCCCTTAGACGTAGGTGAGCAAACTTAGTGCACATCCTTTCTGCCTGAAGACAGCTATGCTTATGCTGTAGAGGTCAGGAGGAAATGGCTGTACATTAGGAGGGATGATGTTGGCCTCAGTGCTTGTTCCTTTTTGAGCCAAAAAGAGTCTGAGTGCCCAGTGGCCCAGGTGCTCTGAGGAGGACTCTCCAGATGACTCTGCCTGTCTCTCCAGAACACCTCACCAGATACAAACCACTGCAGTTCTGCAGTTTTGCCACCAGGCCATTAATTAATTAATCAATCAATCATCTTTTTCTCTTCTCCTTTCTTTCCCTCCTTCATTTTCAGCAGTTGCAGCAGCAGTCACATTTGCCTCGACAGCACCTGCATCAACAGCGAAGCCCGTATCCAGTGCAACAGGCCAATCAATTCCAAGGTAACAGTCACATTATTTTTCCTGCTTTGGAGCAAATGCCCTCAAGGTAGCATGTGTGTGAAAGCTTGTGCAGTTTGTGAAGACCAGGATTTAAGCAGTGTGCCAGAAGAGGAGCACAGGCTGTTGCACATACCACATATTTTACCAAAGGAGAATGCCCAGGTTTGCATATTCAGTTAAGTTTGTATTTTCTTTTCTGTTCCCTTCAATGAAAATTGCATTTTTTTAAAATTTGACATTTGTTTAGCCTCTACTCTTATGATGCTTTTTTTCCCCTGCTAGCGTTTCTAACTGTATCTTGGGTTTGCCACTCCGTCATTCCCCACTTTATCTAATTTAATGAGCAGAGAATTTCAGAGAGGTCATCCTTATCTGGAAGTGACTGATAAATGTCAGGTGTGGGAAACACAGTGAAATATCTGAGATTTAAATAGAGATTTTTTTTAATGGTCTCAAAAAAAGCACAAGTAATGTTTTGGTGTGCTTCCAGGTAACTGAAGAATGTAAGTGCACTCATTTTGGCTTAGGAAAATAAGTTAATTCTGAGATTTTTAGGTGCAAAGCATCAGCTGAATGTCTTCACTAACCATGATTTCAGTACAGACATGAAATGAACGCACACTTGTGCCGTATATTCATGATAGTGTCATATAGCTGCAACAGAAAACAAGGGAGGCAATTCTGGACAGTTCACATTGCCATTCTGGTTTCCAGGATGTGAACAGGGAGCCCCATCTTCTGCTGGTATATATCAGGGTGTCTCCTTCTAATCACCTCCTCATTTTTATCTTTGACACCATAAGTTCTGTATGAAATTACTCTTTTCCCCCCATAATTCATTTCCAAAATGAAGAAGTCTGTGTGCACGGCATGCACTGAGATCCACACATACAATCTCTCTGCATTCATGCTTCTTTGAAACATTGCCTTTGTATGTATTTTTTTAAAAAAACAAACAGAAAAGAGAGTTTAGACTAATCTGACAGAGCAAGGAATTCATTTTCATAAATGAACCAATTTAAATAGTTCACCATGTTTTCCTTTTTAGTTGCATGAATGTAATCCAGTGCAGTAGGTTATGTGTAAATGAGACCAGAAGGTGGTCCAAAATCTTAAAATCTGTTACATCCTTCTTTTAACTACTCCTTGTCTGATCTCCTGTCTCTTATGCCAAGCACAGTAGTTAACAAAAGTAGTATGTGTACCACTTGCAGTTAGTGACTCCTTTGGAGCTTTTCAACAGCCATTTTCAATTAAAAAATAGCTAAAGATGCATTACGATTTTAACGTTATCTGTATCTTAAGCACTTGCTGGAGTTGTCGTAAAAAGACTGCTTCTAATCATGGAAGGAGCTGATCTAAATTAAGAAAAATCAAGAGTTCACTAGTGACAATCATTAAGGAAGCAGTTTGATAGCATGAGTAAAGTAAAAGCTGCCACTACATGTGGCCTGTTCCAGTGAGATCCAGATGGTCTCTCTTCATGCTACAAAATGTTTCATTTAGCTGTGTGCTGGAGCTAAAATCACCCACCAGAAGCTTGTGGTGCTGCAGAAAATGGAGTTGTAGCCATCCTCTGCATTATGTAATAGAATAACGTGTAGCAGTGACGCTTCCTTTATCCACACCCATTTCTCATGGAAACCAAGCCAACATCAAGAACAGGGACCAGTGTTCTCCACTCCCCACTGATGTTCAGGGATGTTGTCTGCCACTGAGGGGCAACAAATAGGACCTGATTTCAGAATATTCAGATTACGTTGTACAGTTCTGAATTCTTAAGCAATGATTTTATATTTACACCTTGCATTTAATAACATTTGAGTCTGGAGCAATTGCGTGCCTCATACACTCCAAGCTTCATCTGCCAAGTATTGTATTTAGTTAGGGATCGTAGTGACTCAAATCCACAATGAATCCATGGCACAATCTGAGCTCCATGTAATTGTCTTTAAATAAAGATAGTAAATACAGAAGCATATTGGCTTCCCAGAAATCGATAGCTGCCAGCTACCCCTGAAAGGAAGACACAAGCATGGTTAAGTTACCTGCCACAGTGTGGAATTTAACAAGGCTAGGATTTTCTGGTTTCCCATCACTGGCCTAAGGTGAAGTAAAATGTGCTTATAGTATTGATTCATTAATACACTCTCCCTGCTTTAAATGTCCAGAAACCCCCAATTTTTCTTCTTTCCATAGAATTAATCAGTAGCAATGCTATAGAAAATCCATTCATTTATGCCTCCTGAGCTATTAAAAAATTGATTGACCTTCTGAGCCTGACATTTCCATTTTCAAGGCTTACTTTTGAAAGACAATGGAGATATTTAAAAGAGAGCTTCAAATGGTAAACTAAAGTTCAGCTGCTTTGCTACCATTGAAGATGACCAGTGGAAGTTTCCCCATTTTCTTGCTAGAAGCTGAATTAGGTGTAGCTGAAGAAGATATGTGGCACTGAGGAGGATCCTTCAGATTCTGTCTTATGCAAAGATGTGTTAATTAAGATTTACAGGATTGCGGGCTTTTTCTTACCTTCCTCCCTTTTTGGCACAGGTTCACCCCAGGATATAGCAGCTGTGAGAAACCAAGCAGCGCTCCAGAGTGTGAGAACATCCCGAATGATGGCCCAGAATGCGGGCATGATGGCCATGGGTCCCTCCCAGACCCCGAGCACGCTGCCCACCACTGCGGGCCAGTCGGATATCAGCATGGCTCCTTACAGCAACGCCTCTTCCAGCCAGCCAGGAATGTACAGTATGAGCACAGGGATGAGCCAAATGTTGCAGCACCCAAACCAAAGCGGCATGAACATGGCACACGGCGCAGGCCAGGGAACGAGGCAGCCTGCCTCTGGACAAGCGGTGGGAATGGTTGGCAATTTTGGTCAGAACATGCTGGTAAACTCTGCTCTTCCCCAGCATCAGCAGCAGATGAAAGGACCTGGGGGCCAGGTCTTGCCAAGGCCACAAGCACCACGACTTCAAAACCTGATGGGGACTGTCCCTCAAGGAATACAGAACTGGCAGCAGCGAGGTTTGCAAGGCATACCTGGAAGGACTAGTGGTGAAATGGGACCCTTCAACAACGGCACCGTGTATGCGATGCCGTCCGGGCAGCCACGGCTATCCAAGCAGCACTTCCCGCAGGGGCTCAATCAGACAGTTGTGGACACAAGTGGGACAGTGAGAGCCCTGAACCCAGCGCTGGGGAGACAGTTGCTGCAACCACTGCCTGGGCAGCAGGCAGCCAGCCAGGCCAGGCCGATGGTGATGCCAGCAATAAGCCAAGGGGTCCCTGCCATGGCAGGCTTCAGTCAGCCCTCAACGCAGCAAATGCCAGGTGGTAACTTTGCTCAGAGCAGCCAAGGCCAGGCCTACGAGAGGAATCCCACTCAGGACATATCTTACAACTACAGTAATGAAGGAGCAGGGGGGTCGTTCTCCAGTTTAGCAGAAGGTGCGGACCTTGTGGACTCCATTATTAAGAGTGGACCAGGAGATGAGTGGATTCAAGAACTTGATGAGTTGTTTGGAAACCCCCAGTGAACGGGCTTGTATAGTCTGGATCTTTGGTTGTTACGTTTGAAAAAGCAAAGAGAGAGTTGGGTGTTCTCCCCATCCCTGGATTGTTGTTTTTTGTTTGAATTGGTTTGGTTTGGGGTTGTTTTGTTTTCTTTTGTTTTTAATTGTGCAAACCGAGCTGATCTGTAGCCAACTTTGGAAGATTCAGGGGACAATGAAAACATCAGCATCCCAAACTTCACCAAGCAATCTTTACTGTGTAGCAGCACCCACTCTGTGTGTGTGTGTGAGGCAGAATGGGGAAACTGGAAAAGCCAGCTGATGCCTCTGGCTGGGAAAATTTGTTTTCTCCCCACTTAAAATAAGGCGTCAGTGCACAGTGGTGTGGTGTGGTCCCGATATCTCCCACCTCATATGACTGTGCACATTGCAGCTTGCAGGGAAGCAGATGGAAGAGCTGGGAGCCAAGCCTACAGGCATCCAGGGGCAATTGTACAGGCCCTGGTCAGAAACGGGCTTAACTCCGGGGGCAAGCAGCTCTCGGAGAGCCACGGCCAGGCCCATGGGGCTGGCTCTGGGCTGTCCTTAGGGAGCATGCAGCACTCACAGGACAAACCTAAACCATGACAGGGAGGTCAGTGTTTTCGCTGCAGAGTGATAAACCCCAGTACAAGTGTAGGGGAACGTAAGTTTGGCAGTGTTGTGAGGGCAGTTTGATTATGTGGCTGCTGCTGGAGACAGCCTAGTGGTGGCTTAACTTAATGAACTACTGCTGCTGGAGACAGCCTAGTGGTGGCTTAACTTAATGAACTACTCAGTCCCCTTGGGACTTGAAATAATATTTCCCAAGTGAGAGCACTTGGCGTAGCCCTGCTGTCTGGGGCATTGAAGGGCTGAGAGGTACCAAGAGACATCAGCAGATGTCCTCAGCAGGTCACTCCCTCTCCTTCCTCCCCAGCATGCGTTCAGTTCACTCCCTTCCCCTCCTGTTCCTTCAGGGTAAAGCAAGCTGAGCTGGCTGCACTTTTTTTCAGGTGAGCCACAAAGGGTCAGGCAGGCGAGGGAAAAACAGGTGTGGAGAAAACACACAGTGAGGGTTTGGCACACAGAAAGACTTTCTCCTCCCCTCTTGAAAAGTAGGGGTTTGGCAGATAGTGTGACCCCGGGGTGTCCAGGCTCTCCATGTGATATGTTCCGTCTTAAACAGATGTTTGGTCTAATCTCTCTGGTTTACTGGAATAAAATTCACTGCAGTATTTGGAGGAGTCAGTGAAGGACTACTGTAAAGACCATTCATGAGTGGGTAAAATAATTGATATTACAAACCGGGGTTCCGCCCAAATAAGGTTTTAGGTAATAGGGTTGTATCACTATCTCCACTGTGTGGACCAGTGCTGAGCAGCTCTGTGATGAAGCTGTGATAGATCACACACAATACTGAGTCACCAGCCATTCTGACTGTGTACAGCAGGTTTTCCAAACTGCAGTTGGAGGCTGTTTTCTGGAACTTATCACCTGTTCAGTGTTTTCAGCTGAGAGCTGCTTATCACGTCATATAGTTGTGCGTAAAAAATGTTAACATTACTCACAGTCGAGAGCTTTAGCACCCTCTGGCCTAGTACTGGCCTCTGTGAGCCATGAGCTGTGCTCTGCAGCAGAAGTGTACAAGTGCCAGTCCCCAGCTCCTGAGCACCTCCTTGTGCACTGCTCTCCTTGTGCGATGCCAAGGGCGGAGCCCCTGAATTCCACGGAGGCTGAGGGCCTTGGCACTTGGCAATTTCATATCCTGCCTTTCCCTGTGGAGCACAGACATGCATCATATTAAAGAGGGGGAGCAAATGAGCCTGGAGCCATCTCAGTGCCCCACTGAGGCTCCCTTTTGAGCAGTTTCCCTTGCAGGGCTTTTCTGGTGAGGGGAGTTACCAGTTCTAAATGCTGTGATGCAGCAGGACAAGCTGCATTTTTAATGTGCTCAAGGTGAGCCATCAATCCATTTTTTTTAAATGGCTTTAGTTACATCTCTTTTAGCTGACCCCTTTTTAAAATACAGCACGAGGGCCAATTCCAGCTCCTGCTGAGGATAAGCATGGTTTGCCGGCCTGCTGCTTCAGCAGGAACCAGGTTGGGCCCTAATTCAGTGAAAGGGAGCACCAGTCAAAGTTTTTGGTTCATCCTGTGGGTCAGCATCTCTTGGTCGGAATGGAAAGGATAGGCAAGCAGTGGGTGAAGCAGCACCCTGAAGGGACCAGGGTGCTCTGGCTCTGTGTGTGTCAGCATGAGCATGGGTCACACACCTGTGTGACAGAGCTGTGACAGAGTGAAGAGGCAACCACCCTGCTGGGCAGGGGACAGTGCTGGGGACAGCACAGCACCCATGCCTCAGGTGACAGCGATCAGTGCTCACCTGTCAACACAGCTGAGAAAGGGGGGCTTAGAAACATACATCCACCACACAGCAGCCAATGCAAGTCCATGTACATCAGGGAGATACAGGCTTTGTTGATAAATGGTGGTGAAGATGAATCTCTGTTGTCTTTGTAGAGCTTCCTCCAAATACCCCATACTGGGATCAAGTACTAGAAAGTAGATTTTATTAGATTTGGGGTTGGTTTGTTTTTTTTTTTCTTTCTTACTATGGTGCTGATGTATATGTAATGTTAAAAAAAAGTCATTTGTAAATATGTTTTTACAATTCTACAGATAACACTGGGTCTACTATCTGTAAAATATATACATATAAATATATATATATATATATATATATATATACTGTTTAATGCAATTAGGAATAGTCAGCAGGAATCCCTAAACTGTNATATATATATATATATACTGTTTGTTTAAAATAGAGTATTTTTATTTCATTCCTTGACTCATCCTTACTGCAGTGGTATTGCACTTCAGATGATGTCTAATTACTAATTTGTACTGTATCCCTGACAGCAACTTGCTCCATTTTATTCAGATTTTTCTAGTTTTCTGGTTTTACTTTGTACATTAAGCATTGCTTATTTCCTTTTAAGACCTGTACAGAGTCTGAAAATGTAGAAAAATACCTGATGTTGACACACCAATTTTAAAGAAAAAGAAACAAAATGAGAACAAACAAAAAAAGAAACCCAAATAAAAGATGGTTATCTGAGTCATATACCTGATGTATATGAATCATGTCTTGCCCCACTGCTTTGCCTTGCTGAGTGATCTTCCGTGGAGGGGAGGGAAAGTGGGTGCAGGCAGGCCTGAGTCAGCCCTAGCGTTTCTGTATGGCTGCATCACAGTACCTGGTGGAGCTGCCCTCAGCAGTTGCAGGCAGGGAATGGCCTATCCCAGGATGCCATTCTTGCTCCAATGGGTCCAGCAGCTAGTGAATCCCCGCATCCCAGGCAGCCCGAGCAGCTGTCCCTGTGCAGCAGAGCCCAGACCACTGTAATGAGCTGCTGGATGGGAAGTGCTTCACCACCTTCTGCCATGGTGCCACTTTCTCCAGCAAGGTGGGCTACCACAGCTTCCTGTGCTCTGAGGTGAGGTGTGTGCCCAGGCAGATGCTATGGGGAAGTTGGTCCTTAACTGGGCCTGTTAGAGGTGGCAGCTCCAACCTTTTGTGTTTATTCTGTGCTGGGAGTGAAAGTAGGAAGTAGGAATGTGCTTTCAGGGGAGGAGACAAGATGGAGGTGGGAGGGTGAAAGAGGGGAAATGCATGGTTGGACATAGAAGTTGGAGAAAACAGATGAGAAAACTGGGAAAGGGTAAAGATGCTTAGAGTAATTCCCTATCACGTACTGCTACAACAGTGTGAGCATTTTGTTGTCAGAAGCCTTTTGGAACATGCACATAGATCTGTTGGACATGTATGGCCTGTGCAAGGTAAACATGCCATGCAGCCTTCAAGGTTTGGCACCACTTCCTGCGTGTTCCAAGCCTACCAGGGAGTCATGGAGGATCAGACACTGGATCTCTGTTCACTCAGCTGGCTGTTTGGGATACCAGTCTGGTTTGGCTCCACATACAGCTTCTAAGGTGAGGTTTCCCTTCTCTTTTCAATGCCTGTTCCTTCCCATTCTAGATGTGGATAATGAGGCACAAAGAACAAGACTGGCCCAGATCAGAGCAGCTTGCTGGAGTTATCCCTCAGCATGTGCTGACACAGAGAGAGCTTCCTGGGAACAGATGCTTTCAGCAAGAGGCTCCTCGGTACTGACTGGCTTTGAGGCTGCAGTGTCATCATCGTTTCTGGACCATCATTGTTTCTGGTTGTGACTGACAGATGAACATTTGCAACAGATGAACATTTGCATCACCTCGTAGTGCATGCTGAATGTGTAGCCTGGTACTGACTCCTCCATCATCAGGCAGGAAATGGTGTGCTTCTCACCAGAGCCAAACTAAATACTGACACTGCCAGCATCCATCTGTTATAGGTGTATTTTGTTTTTAATTATAGATGAGTCAGTCTTTAACACTTTACCATCACAGATATTCTGCCCTGGCTTACTGGGGACAAAGCAGTGATGCAGAAAAAAGGTGGAATCCTCAACTCCAGGCCTACTTTAGCCCTCTTATTAGCTGGTGGAGCTCTTAAAATGTTCTGTTTATGTTTATCCCCTTGCTTTGTGTTGCTGGATGATGCTTTGCATCCTCACACCTGCCTTTTTTGGCATGTGAAATTGTTCTTATTTCTTTCTAAGAGAGGAGGAGAGGAGAGGAGAGGAGAGGAGAGGAGAGGAGAGAAAAGAGAGGAATTGGGGTAACACAAAGCACTGCAACAGGTAAGCTTGGAATGGAATAACTTCAGAGGCAAAGAAAGACCTATTTGAACAAGTAGGTGACCTTTGGACCTCCTATAATCTGTATTTCAAGTCTGTTATATAGTTTGGAGCTTTGTCTTGGTTTTGGATCTGGCGGCAGCACTTCCTGCTGCCTTTGACTGACTGAAGGCATCACTGGCAGGCAGGTAGGTAATTTGTCGTATTTCAGCCCATGGAAGGAAAATTAGTGGAAGAATTCCAGATGATTTCTGTGGTTGTTAAGTCTGGCCCTGATGTACTTTCTCCCTGAAGGTAAGTGATGGACAGCTGCCCTTTCTGCAGCTGTGTCAGCTCCAACCTGTTCACCATCATGATCTGTCCTTTTCCCCCCAGCAAACATTGTTGGACTCAAATCTTGCATCTTTTGACTTGTTTCATCTTATGGTTTCCCATGCCATTTCAGCCTTCGCTACCTGCAGGCACTAAGCTGTGTCTTTTTATCATGAGCTAACTTAATAAAATCACAGGATGGCTTTGGTTGGAAGGGACCTTAAAGATTGTCTCATCCCAACTCCCCTGCCATGTGTCCGTACGTGTCCACCTTTTTAATATGAAAGGTTATTATTAACCTGATCCACCTCTCAATTGTCTTGTGGTCTGGTTATCAACCTCAGTACACTACTGGAAAGACCATAAGCATGTTCATTATATAGATTCGACGGAACACCACTATAAATGTACAGTATTTTTGGCCAAATTATGTCTTCAGAGGCATGACAAGGAAAGTATCTTCCTGCTGGCTCTAGCATGAGTATATTCAGCATTGTCTAAATAATTTGAATTATCAGGAGCTGCCAAAACAGGCATGGCCTTGCATCTCTGTTCTTCTACATAGTTTAAATTGGTCATTTGCATACTTTGAGCTCACAGTGGTAAGCCATGACTTTTCTCTTCTTCTGGCAGAAAACTGTTTTTCAAGTCAGTTTACTTTCCACTGTGACTTTATGATTCTCAGAGCTGTGGTCATGCTCTGGGAATCTGAGAATCTGGGAACGTGTCTAGTCTTTCTCACAGCCCAGCCGTCTGTGCCTTGGTGGGAGACAATGCAGTGGATCCAACTGCAACACAAGCATCTGTGCCTACTTTTTGTCTGGGCTGGCTCTCCCCTTCACAGGTGGTGTGTTTTGGGCACAGCCGGTCTTCACAAGGCTTCCTCTGAGGACTGGGATATGCCCACAGGAGGGCCCCACTTATGTGAAAAGAGTGTTTGAGCATGTGTTGAACTGTAAGCTCATTCCAAAATATAAAATCCAAAAGTCCTTCGCAGAAACTTACAGCCAAGTGAAGATTTAAACATTTTTCTGAAGTAAGCAGTGTTTCCATATATGCTTATACAGCAGTGGGATTGGATATACTTGGAAAATGAGGTTCTTGCAGCAGCATATTGCATGGAAGTGGTTTTTACATTTGCACAAAACAGAAGGCGCTGCTGGGGAAAATGAAGAGCGGCACAGGAAGATACAGAAGCATTGGCAAAATTGAAGGGCAGCAGGTAAGATGGGCTGGTGCTTGCAGTGCGAGTTGCAGCTAAATTACTTTGTGAATTAATGGGTTTGGTTTTATGTGATTTGCTTGTGGAGGTGCAATACCATACAGGAAAAGAGAACATTTAATTGCAAATGTAGATGTGACATGATATTCTGTCTTACTGACTTTTCCAAGAGTGTAGGGAAAGGAGCAAGTGTAAACAGCTCAGGAAAAACATGCATTTTACATTGCAAGGGGCTGTTAGGAAAGAGCTCTGATGCTTTATTCACATGTAGCTTATCATCTTTTTGGGGTTCAGACAAAGCATCCATGTTATTTATTGAGTTTTTAAAAACATTCTTCAGAGCAATTTATGGACTTTCTTCATAATGTTGATGTCCAGGTATTCATCCAGAAATCTGTTGACAATCCCGGCTGCACCCAGCGTCATCAAGCAAATCAGAATTACTGCACTCAAAATAAACCCTCTTATCCTAGAAGTGGAATGCAGAAAAACACTGTAATGAGCTGTCCATGGTACGTCACAGTGGTACTGCTGGTCCACAACAGTTGAGGTGCATGGAATCAGAAAGTATCACGGCTGGAACACTCCCTTGGGGTGTTTTAGTAATAAACCATTCCCACGATGACTTTTGCTAGAGACAAGACATTCCTAATACCTTCTCTAAGAGAAAACTTTCCCCCAGTTTTTCTAAATTTTCATGAGGAAGTTAGGAGCTGGGTCCAGGATGAGTCTACCTCATCCTATGACACAAAAACCTGTAGGTAAAACCATAGAAAATCTTGAGCACCTCATTGCAACTCCAGGTGTAGGAGTGCAGGAGAGAAGCCTTAGGAACTGAGGGAGAGGTGTGCATGTCTCTTGCATCCACATCCATTGGGCAGGTACCCTCTGCTGAGATGGGAAGTCTGCTATTGGTGATCATTTTGACTTTAAGATGGATTTCTGGACCAGAAAGGAAGAGCCTGAGAATTTCACTGGTGCCTAAAGACTTGATATAGGTAGCCTTTCTGGGCATCCATGTCTGGATGAAAATAATTAAGTATTTTCTCAGTTTCAAGAGAGCATGAAAAGAGTCTTTAGCTTAGCCCTCCTTTGAGCATGCAGACCAGGTTTGTCTTTATAACTAGCAGGCCTTGGAGCAAAACCATTTCCCAGGGCTGCCAGGCTGGCTCTCAACACCCTGTGTATGATTTAAAATCAGTCTCACCGAAGTGTGAAGCTCTAATAACAAAGCCAGCTACTCTTCTACAATTTCCTTGAGAGGCTGAATCTATTGGTTTAAGAGTAGTGAAGTAAAGCATGGCAAAAATTTCTTGAACAAAGGACTTTTTCATTTGCTGACTAAGGGAAAGTCAACTATGCTCTGCTTGTTCATTTATTTACTTATTTCTGCTCCCCAAACTTCCTTAGCAGTTGCAAGTCTTCTAGCTGGTGTTCATTGCACTGTTTGAATTACTGCATCTCTTACTGGGAGATATAAAAACTATCTCCACATATTTGCTCTGGAAAACAGCCTCTCCCTTCTCTCCAGCAGCAGCTCTTCCAAAGAGGGTAAAGGATTGGTGGAGCTGTAGTGAAGGAGAATGGGAACATCAGTACATAAGCCACGGAAAATAGCCCCATGGGACAGTCTTTTGCTGCTGCAGGATTATTCACTACAAAATAGTCTGATTGTCTTCTATCTTCCTCTAGACGACATTGCAAGTCTTTTAATTTTATGACAAGCATTTATTGTGCTGTTGTCTTCTTGTGACTGATAATGGGTGGTGGAAGAGAACCTTAGGTCAGGACACAGAAGACAGTGCAGTGCCCTCAGTGAAACCAATCAAGCCATGTATTTCAGTGTTCATAGTGGAGGGTGTCCTGCCAGTGTTTGTTGAAGCAGAGTTCATATCAGGAGATGCTGTGCACTCAGCATTCATTAATGTATGCCCACCTGGAGCCCTGTTCTCTTACCTGCTTGGCGAAGGTTCATCAATCTCCAAAGGCAGATTTGCTTGCTTCCCTTAGTGCAACTTGTGTGGCTAGAGAAAAGGTCTTACTGTGACAAACTGAGGGGAAATGCAGATAGCAGACAGGCAGGCATGGTGCCAGCCTTGCATGAGCAGCCTCCCATCCTGCAGTAGTCCTGACATGCAAAACTGTGCTTCTGTTTCCAAATCTCTCTGAGCATGGTTGTAAATTACACCCAGTACAAAGCAGATGCCCACAAGGTGAGCATCAAAACTCTTCCCTCTCCTGGCCTGCAGCACATACACATCCAAACCTAGGTTTCAGCTGTAACACCCAGCCCTCTTCCCTGAGGGTTTCCAGAAACGTTGCTGACACTTTACCCATGTTGCATTCAATTATAATCACTTTTCACTGCCACTCCTTGGCTCTCAGCCCAGCTTCAGACCACAGCCTGGAGCTGTTAACCTGCATCCAGTTGGTAACTTCTTACCTTCCTTTCACAGACTGGGTGTAACCATGGAAGTACTTGTAGCGGGCAAACGTGTACAACACACCCAGAAAGGAAGCTAATTCTAAGAAAGAAAAGATTCATATGGTTGGGAAAACAGTTAAAAAACTAAAAAATGAGGATTGCAGACAGTTAACCACTCTACTTATGTCTTCCAGTTACAGCTACCCATAACTTGGGAAGTTATCTTGGGAAAGAATCATTCAAAAGACATACATGTATTCTTACATAGTCACTGCAGGGTTTGCAGATGGGGTGGATATAGGACTGTCCAAAAAAAATCCAGAAGCATTTCGTCCAAAGGACATCTCAAGAACTGACAGGAATCTTAATCTCCACCACCACCCCCCCCCAAGTTTTGTGATTATCCCAGAAACAGGACAGTGGGTTGGAGCATTGTGGCTTGACCCAGCGCTGTCAGTTCGTATTGTTATGGCAGTTTGTGCTAAGGGGGAGTGTTTGTTTTGGGAAGAGAATCCTATTTATGTTGTTAATAGTCTGCTTTGCATTTATATAGCAGCTTTTATCCAAGGAAGCTTTTATCCAAGTGAAGTTAGCTTTCTGACATCCCTGAGGGAAGAGTACGAAGTCACCTCTACTGGATAGATGGAGCAGGGTATGGAGGTAAGTTGTATTATGCAGGACTTAGCAGTGCTCGTTTATTTTGTATTTTTAAACTCTCTGTGTGTATTACAGAGGACAGCTTTCAGTGTGTGCTGGATTAACTCCTGTAAACATACCTGTGGCACACAGCTGAAACTTTCCTTCCAGGGGAGGTTATCATCATCTTTCATTTCTTACATGTGACAGCACCTGTGTTGCTGGCAAGCAACTGTGATCTTCCCTGATTCAAGTGTCTCTCTATGAGCACATGTATTATTTCATATCCAATTTGTTGGCTTAAGTGGTGCTTCTTTGGATTTACAGTGGACGTGGGACCATAAGAGAGCCCCAAACAAAAAACTACTGTTCTGGAGCCAAGAGAGAGAGCAGAGAAGTTGTTAAGGGAGGAGAGGAGTGATGGGCATGAGCTAGTTATCCTTTCCCCAGCCTGCAGACTTCATGCTTCTAAAACAGTAGCTGGGAAAGGGTTAATAAAGCAGAATGCAAAGGTTAGGCTGTCACAAATTCTAGCTCTATGAGACCTCTTTGGTTTGCAGAGAGACAGGAAAGCTGGTGGGGCTCTATGAAATTTCATGGGGGTTTCAGTGTCACTGAGCATTCTTCTAGGAATGCTGTATTAAGGTAATGCAATTAAAAGAAGGGAAAAATTACTACAGTCAATTTCTTCCTGATAATACTAACATTTTTAAAAGTTATGCAAAACTTCTCAGTCCAAGATAAAGGCAGAAAGTGTTTACCTTGATTGCAAAAACATCCTGCAATCCAGAGGCTAGTCAGGAATATTGGGTAAAACGCCACACAGTTTTGTCTGAAGAATAAATTTGAAAAATGTTAGTCTGGAAAGGAAAAGAGTTGTGGGTGGGATTTTCAAAGAGTCAGCTTTGGCCTTATTTTGTTGCCACTGAAGTTATTGCTGTCATATCCAGTGGGAGTACAGTCAAGCCAGCATTAGGTACTCTTAAAATTTCTCACATTTGAGATCTCTGATACAAGCTGTTTAAAATATTTTCCTGCTGTTTAAACTTAGGCAAGATCTGGATCCCAACTATGGAAATAAATAGGACAAATAATCCTCAATTAAGTGCCTGTGCAGCAGAGACAGGCAGGAATTCCAGTTCATTGATGTGATGTTAATCACTTACCTCTGCATTTGGAATGCAAGTTTTGCAGGTCAGCATTACTGGGGCTGCCAGAGGAATTTGGATTGCTCTGCTGAGGCCAGCTGCCTTTATGAAGGAACAGACAGCACATCATAGATTTTCTTATGGCAAGGAGCATAACATCTTTATTTGTGGACATCAGTTTTCCCACCAATATTTTTTTGGGGTATCTTTTCTTGGTTGTTCTGAGTAAATTTCTTTTTAAGGAATTAGGCAAACTTGTATGTCTAATGAATCACGTGTTCTAACAAGTTGTCTAATGCATATTATGCCTCATTATTGTTACCCACTGCAGCTACAGTTACAGCAGATGAGACTGTTTGAAATAAATATAAATAATTTTGCACAGGGTCATTAGTTAAACATAAACTGAAGTCCTATAGGAAAACAGGCTTCTTAGACAGGATATTCCACCATTTTCAACTGCAGACAGAGGCTTCTTTGTTCGTCTTCATCTGTGGTGTTAGACACAGTCCAAAACAAGAAAGCACAGCTTGCTAGATCCAGAATATCTGAATTTCCTAAGTTACAATCAGTTGGATCCCAGACCCCACTTAAGTTTGGGTAATCTGGTTGCCTAGTTTGATCAGAATTTGAGCAGTGACTTTGAAATTAGCTGAACTTAGCCCATTATTATTAAAATAAGAGCTGAACCATTTGAAAAGCCATCTGTTGTTTTTTTTTTTAGCAGAAGATGCAAAGAAAAAGTGACTTTTTAAGAGAAAGTTTTTGCTTCTCTTCTAGACTGAATTGTTATTCACTGCCACCATCTTAGTGATCTCTAGACTTACTGTGCATGAAATATTCTGTCAACTTCTGGAGCTCCGGTGACAGCTGGGGGCATGATCTTGTGCTTCATTCTCGATTTCAACACCAGCCAAGCAAAATGACCTGCAAGCCAGAATAAGGGCTCACATGATACAGTTCCTTGGTTCAGTTGCATCTCTAACACACAATTTTTTAATTTAATTTTTTTAATGGAGATCATTTTTCTTCAGCTTTTTCCAGAGAAAGACCAGTATTACACAAACTAGTTTTTCCTTAAAAAAGTTTAAATTTTTTCTTTAAGAGTAACATTCAAGTTACTTGAATTGGACTCGATGATCCTTGTGGATCCCTTCCAACTCAGCATTTTCTGTGATTCATGGGGAAGGGGGGAAATTGTTATTTCAGAAATATATTCATTCTCCTTTTTGCATTTGCTGCACTAGCAATGCCTTAAATATCCTTGTGCCTCATCTGGATCCTAGAATCACACAGCCCTGGGCTACAGCCTAGTCACACTACAGTGGCCCCAGTGGTGTCTCAGTAACCAAACTGCACTGATGGAGGTCACTGCCCTACTGATTTGGATGACACATGGCCATTTTGGTTTAGTGACACTAAGAGGTATGAGGCTTTGAAGTATGGGGCAGCATTACAGTCTTTGGAAACAAAAATCTGGTAGCTGCCTCTTTTAACTTGTTTAACCGTAACTTATAGCACATGATTTTCCATCTGTCTTGGGCTCTTAAAATTCAGTCTGTTGGAAAGAGCAGAGAGTTGCAACTGGGGAGGCTCTGGCCTGTTCCTTGATCTCCACCTGATCTGCTGGAGAGCTCTGAGAGCTATCTGTTGGAAGACCTATGTTGTTTCTCCTCTACTGACTGGAGCTGATAGTACTTTCCTGTCTTGTAAAAAGCACTTTTAAGAACAGAGGCAGTGCCATGAAAAGAAGAGATTATTTACTGTACAGTGACTAAATATCAGTCACTTACCAAAAACCCCCAAACCAATCAAACGCTCTCCCTACACATCTGAACAACATTCTAGGATCACATCTCCTATGTATATGCACACCTCGTTTTACTGATGCCCTCATTGCAGAGGTCATCCCCTGAAAGTTGAACAGAGGCTGTCACAGGGACAAAAGGAAATACACAGCAATTTGCTGTATGCAGCAGAGCTATTGGGAAACACCCTGTTGGCTTTTAAAGTTCCATGGGTACCTGGAGTTAATATTATTATTATCTCCAAGATATTTTCCTGGCCATGTCATTGCCACTCTGCATGAGAAGCTCGCTACCTACCCTGTACCTAATCTACCTGGATCAAAAAACCAGGCACCCACCTGAGCCCACTAAAAACACCTGTCTAAGGGTGGAGCCTAGGAGATCCCTTCTGTATTCCCTTGAGGGATCAGTGGCACTAAAATACAGCTAGAGATATTAGTGGTGCTGCCCTGTGCATCTTTTATGTCTCAGCCTTGTGGACAAATCCTTTACCCAAAAAAAGCACTTTCCCATCTTGTCTTCTCCCCATATAAGTAATCATGAGCCATGCTCAAGTGACCTCTTAACCTTCTCTTCAGAGACCAGTCCTGGCAGCTCAGCTATCTCTCTAAAAGGCCCATTTACAGGACTCTTCTTTGTATTTGCATCCAGCAAGGCCTCTTCTGTTCCCACAGGTACCACAGGACCAGTAAGGTATTTGACCAATACCTGACTGGTCAAAGTGGTGACTGTAGGTGAGCTGTAGTGTTTTGTGCAATGGCATTTTTAGCCAGCAATGTGCCCCTCATTTTCTGACTGCATAGAGCCATTTGAGGCCTACAATCAGGACCAGGTTTTTCTACTGAGGAACTAAGGCAAGCCAAGGTGGCTCATTGCATCCGAAAGTTGTTTGGTTTTTTTTAAAGCCTTGGATGGATGCTGCACAAAATAAACTTACTGAGGGAAATACAAAGATTAAGGCACTGTAAGGTCATCATCTTTCTTTGCTCAGTACAATTAACCAGAGCAAATCATCAAGGCCATGGTATAACCCTGTCCTCAGCTGTAATGCCATTTGCCCTTGGTACTGCTCGGGCAGGAAGGCTCTGGCTTGAGGAACATGGGAGACTCTGGTTATGCACATGGTCATCCACAGGTGAGCCCAGTGTGCAGAACAAGATAGATGCCAACGAGGGATGTGAAAACAGCTCTGGAGAGGAATAATCACTGTGGGTTTTGCTAACTGCACAGGACTTTCCTTTTAGCTCCCCCCTGGTGGATGGGAAGTAGCAGTGTAACTCCAAATTTACATTTTGTGCTGATGGTTTAACAAGGGCTAGAGTAAATAAAGCAGTGCAGCAGGAGTGCATAAAGATTTTCACAGCTTTTCTTCCCCCTGTATCAAGTTGTTCAATTCTAACAGGCTAAATTAAATATGACTGAGGTAGTTACAAAGTATGCTTGACTTGCCTCTGTATGCCTTTTTTTTTAACTTTCATCTTCAGGAGGCATTTATGGTTACTGAGCCAATACCTTTACTCTGAAAACATGGGACAAAGCAGGCTTTCAAGGAACATTTCATATGTTTTAAAAGCCTGTAGAGAAGCTGCTACCTGTATCACAGTGTATGATAGTGCATATTAATTTGCATGGCCTGGCCTAAAAACCTGTAAAAAACCAATCAATTCAACCAAATCAACTCCTTTTTAATAATGTATTCCTAGGTCCTAAAATAATTAAAAATTAATTTAGAAGTGACTACTTTAGAGAGATCCTTCAAAATAGAGGAGCAGTGGGACTCCTGTGTCCCTGCTCATTTCTCTATCAATGACTGAGATTCTTTCATTGGATTCCCTCATTTTCCCATTAATCTCTCAAGCAAATCTCAAACTGCTTAAAACTGGATCCATGACTTGAAACCAGTTCCTGTTTGCTTCTGCTCCTTCTTTCTACCCTGGAGCATTTCTTGCACAACTTAATCTTCAACTGACCTGGTTCTTTGAATAACTCCCGGTTCTGAGACACTAAATCCTGTACCACTGCTCCAGTGAGGTGCTATTGCCCATTAGCCCCTTTCTAAGTAAGGACTGGAGGCTCAGCAGAATAAACAGAAGATCAAACAGAGCACTGAGTGCTGTGTGTGTTGTATTTAGTTCAGAGGAAAAGGTCACAGGCTGGGCTGCTCCCTTTACGTGAACTGGTTATAACACATGTTTGCAGTGCTGATTTCACAGCATTCAGCTGAACTCCCATGAATTAATCTGTGTTGGGTTACCCATGCTGGAAAACTGTGATAGTTTAAATCAGGTCAGCTGGTCAGATTCTTGCACAAGTTTCTCTTTGGGCTTGATGTCAGATTGTCGGTGTAAATAAAACTCCAGGTTATATCATCTTTTCTCTGATTTTAACTAAGATTAACTAATATAGGTTATCCATCATAAGGAAGAACATTGGTATTTTTCACCTTTCTTCACAGTGTCAGGATCTGTACAACTCCTTGAGTTTTCAAGATACTTTTCCAAATAATGTCTAGTTTTCTGGTTGGTTGTTTTTAATCCTTCACACTTTTAGGCTAAAAATCAAGGCACGCAAGCTGAAGTTTCTCAAAAGTTGATGATAAACATTGCCACCAGATAGAAACATTAAGATCACATGGTATATTGGAGCTGATCTGATGACAGAAAAAGAGGATGTAGATTTTCAGTGTTTTATATTTGCCTTCTCTTGTGTTATTTTGTTGTTTTTTTAAACTGGAAGGGCCACATTCTCAACCTTTTTCTTTCTGCTGGGTACAAATATTGTTTCAGTAGCTGAGGCTTTGAGAACAAATAAGCAAATAATCAAGCCACATCGATGGGTTGCTAGATAAGTTGGCAGTGCTACACATATTTGGAAAAAAGAGGCAGAGTAATTACTTTTAACCTGTTCTAAATCTCATGCTAATATAACATAAATGCCTTCAAAATGTGTCTTGTTCCCTGGTGTAAACACAACTGTATGAATCAACATATTTCAAAGAAAGTAATGACAAGCATTAAAAATAATACTTCAGTTTTAGATTGATGCAAAAAGAGCTTCTCAGACTTGCCCCCTTCTAGTCATAAAACGGAATCATTAAGGCAGGAAAAGACCTCCAAGATCCTCAAGTCCAACCCTTAACCCAGAACTGCCATGGTCGCCACTAAGCTGTGTCCCCAAGAGCCACATCCACACGCCTTTTGAACACTTCCAGGGATGGTGATCCCACCACCAGGAGGGCAGCCTATTCCTTGATTCTCAGAGGCATATTGGCAGGCCATAAAGTAAATCCATTTACCTCTTAAAGATATGTAATGATCAGAACATACCTCATAATTTTGTTGCCTGGTGTAAAGATTTGCTTTCTTACTTCATTTCAGATACTAAGTATGTATCTCGATTACTGGAAACAATTTTTTTACAGCGCTTTCAGTCCAGTATTGATGTCTTTAGTTTCACAAATTTACTCTCACTTTTGAGGTTTTCAGTTGTGTAGGTGCTTAAATAAGATTCAGCCCAAGACATAACATGGCTTTGGAGTAACTTTACAGCTAGTTAGAAGCTCTGATAATAGTATGATTCCAATAAGTCAACAAACAAAAGAGAATTGAAAACAAATTATTCACTCCACAGGAAAAAGCAATCTGTCCCACTGAGCCAACTCCCTCTCAGACTGCAGAGAGAGTAAACAATGCTCTGGTGAGAAAAATCTTATGATTTCTCAGAAACTAAAGTTGCAGAGCAACCAATTTATCATAAAATAATTCCCAGCACTTCAGAACCAGAGGAAACCTCCCCAGACCCCAGCCATGCAGCCTACAGCTCTTTCTTACATTGCTGGAAGGCGGAAAGAAGAGAGACAGCTGCAAGCAAAATTAAATCACCAGCCATGTTCCCAGCAGTTTCCGTGTGCCGACAGGATGTGTGTATGGGAGAGAGCACTTCAATGAGCAATAAGGAAAAAAAATAGGTGGGAGAGTTATAGTTCTTTTCAGCATTTCAACAAAGGCCTGCCCCGGAAATAAAACAGACTAGCTTTTTAAAACAACAGTGCAAAATTATGGCCAGGTTTTGTTCCTGATAAAGTTCAGCCCTGCCTACTTCTTGCCTGTGTGAAATCACAGAGAGAACAAAACCAGCCTTTCTTGCTTCTGTGGATTCAGCTGTTCCTTTATCCTTAGATTTCAGTCACAGCCTCTTTGGGGGTGAAGCCTTTTTGTTCTGTTTTTGTAAAGGGTCTGTGTCCATCACCAGCAGTGCCCCTCAGAAGCAGCAGGTGTGGAACATGTGAGGGAGGAGGCAAGCTTTGTGCTGTCCCTACTTTTGATTTACGGGTTTTGCTGAACATGCACGACACAGGCTCTGACGGGTGGCACGGCAGCCACAAGCAGTCAGCCTGCAGAAAGGAGCTGCTGAGGGTAGTTCAAAGGGTAAAACAACTGAAAAGAGAGAAAGGAATACCTCCCCTCATCATACTGCCTGGAACACACTTCCTATAGCTTATGCCTAGTCTTAACACTGGGGAAGATTCTCTCAAGGGACATTTCTTCATCACCTAACTAATGGGAAGCTTAATGTCATTAGCCTTTACAATCCCATAAGACCACTGGAACAAAACCAGCGTAATGTTTGTTGTGACTCCAGGATTATCTATCCACTTTGCCTACATCTGATGTAAAGTGGGATATTTCACTACCTTTCATCATACTTGCTAATTTTAAGGGCTAATGTAAAAAAGACTTTAAAGTGGTTATTTTACCTTGCCAATTTTTACTTTCTTGGGTGTTAACTCAATATATTGTTCTTTCTAAAGATTGGAAGAGTAGATATACTGTAATAACAGTAGTTTGATGTTTCTGCTTAGTAACTCCTTAATTGCTGATTTAGGCCCTTTAATTGCAGTTCTTGGTGTAGTATGGGTTGACTTTCTGACCACAAAGTCCCTCTTTTCTAGGGGCTGGCTCAGGAGTGTTCAAAGCATTGTCACCTTGCTGATAGATGAACGTGAAGGAAAACTCTGACAGAGGCGGTAATTTGAAAAGTTAAAACCACAAGGGCTAAACATTCTCAGGCCAGATGACATTGAAGTTATATGTTTCTTCTGACTTTATTCTAAAGATACAAATTTCAAAATGATGATGGACATGAAAAATCCAGCAAAGACTGACATAAAAGGAGGCAGGAACAGAGGTTCTGAGCAGTGAAATGTCATGTAATTCAGACATACTGGTGATGTCTTACCAGACATGGGTCTTTCCTCTTTGGAAGGAGTGGTATTTTATTGCCTCTTGGTGACCTTCCCAAAAAGGCTGTCTCCTCTCTCTCGGGAGAAGCTGCAGAGAGAGCATATAGTTGGGGTAGTGAGACCAAAAGCATTTTAAGCGTGAAACCAGACTGATCAAATAAGCACTTTTAATGGAGTTACATTACCAGAGATGCTCAGGTTTTGACTCTGGAAGAGCTGGAAAGAGCTTTGCAAAGGGCAATGCTCAGTCTGTCCCGGGGTGCAACTTCTTAAAGACCAGTCACAAGTGGCAGTGCAGCATCTTTTATTCTTGAACACCTCCTAGAAGACAGGCTCTGAAGAACAGAAAGGCTCCTCTGGGTGGAAAGGAAAACATACCTGAACTCTCATATATTTCACTGGAAACATTTATAGGGTAAATCAATGCTATTACAATGTATGAGGCTGGCTCATGTATCAAAAGCAGTTTAGCTACAGCAATAACAGGAGTGGGCTCTGCAGTTTATTAATCTACTTTTCAACAATATATTACAAAGAACATGGGCTTGCGTGGCACTGGGTCATACCCAACCTTTAAATTTATCAGAACTATGCGACAAGTGAAAGGGGAAGAAAATATGCTTATTCCTTCACTTTTTCCTCTTTCTGCCTCCTAAATACTAGTTGTAACCCAAGTCTGGTGTCATTTCATAGATAATTTTTGTGGGGTTTCAGAGGAAGGATGAACAGTCCATTTTATCCCGTTCAGTTTATAGTCTGGCTGTTCAGAGTCCCTGCTCTGTGGCAGTGTTACACAACTGACATTCATTTGCCATCCCCATCCTGTGGCTACTTACGGCACAAGCTCAGACTATTTTTTTGATGGTGGCAGCAAGAGCAGATTTAGGATTAAACAGAGTAGTAGACAGAGGTTTGGATTCTTCCCTGAACTGCACCTTCTGCAGCCTTGTGTCACCTCCATCAATATGGATATAAGTCAGGAAAAAATTGGTTCATGATGTTCTCATCTGCATGTACAAAAGATTGATGTGCTTTAAGCGCATAAATTCCCGCGTGCCCACAGGCCTCTTGGATTTTTTTATGGCCTTTGGGGATCATTACATTTTTTTACTTTGGTCATTGCAAGAACGTATCTGGGATGGAATTCTGGACTGCATCAGAGAATGATGTATTTTAACATGTGTATAAAACATAAACTGTGACAATCTTGCATAATATCCCATTGTAATCACAGCAGGGTTTCAAAGTAGCAGCAAAAAGAGGAGTTTAGTTTATTATAAGAAGTGCCTTATGTAATTACAGTGTGGGGTTGTCTTTTGTTAAAACAGTGCTATTCTGCTAAAAAACATGGGGTTTTTTTTACAAAAATCTCCAGCTGTTCTCAGCTCTGAAGAACTCAAAAGTGCAATGGCTTGCGAGAATTCCTTCAGGAAAATGGTGCACGCACAGGAACACCTGCACTGTTGTACAAAAGCTGTGTGTATGTGTTGATAAGGGAATAGCTGGGGCAGAAAAATGGGTAGAATATTCCCCATCTCCCATGCCTCAGACCTTCTTCTCTTCCTAACCTGAATGTTTCTGGAACAAGCAGTAAATCTACCAAGAAGAGGTACAGACTAACACAAGAAGTGAATTCTGCAAACTCTGCCGCTCCTGTTGGAGGTTAGGATTTCTCCTTTGTTTTCTTTCTTAGGGAATTTTGTCCCATCCATTGCTAAGAGACAATAACGACTGGTACTTAAGAGAGAAAAAAGATGCATCTGGCTGCTCTTTTATCTGAGTGGCAGAGAGACTGAGGCCGGGGGAAGGGGCTGGGTGCAGTTCCTAGCAGGTCTCTGTCTCTCTCAGCATCAGAAGCGATGGTCGAGTTGCTGCTTACTGCGGGGAGAATCCACTGCCATCGCCGGAGCCCGGCCCTGTGCTGCTCCTTCCTTACTGTGGGTGAGCCTTTGCTTGTAAGCACAACNGACCCTGACCTCTCCCCACCCCTCCGGAGGGCTCATCTCCCCCGCTGTGTCCAGCAGCTGCCAGGGAGAAGCCAGGCCTAGCCCTGCCCAGCCCTGCTGTTCTCTGCTGCTGCCTCGCTCTTTTCCGCTACACTCTAACCCAGCAGCCCAGGGCCGTCCACCCAACTCCTGCGGCCCCTGCTAGGGCTGTGGAGTTTCCTCTTACATCTTGTTTGCTACTCCGGGGCTGTGCCTGCCTTTTGCTGTTCAAGTCGCGCTCGGAGGTTTCCTGCCACAGCACATTCCTGCCATGTGGCCCGCCCGCCATTGCCGCGTGAGGGAAAAGGCGCGGCTGAGCTCGCGCCACAGCGCCCCCTAGCGGCGCGGCGAATCAGCGCCCCTGCCCCGCCCGGCCGGGAACCAACCGCGCCCCCTGGCGGCGGTGAGCGTGCCTGCAGCGAGGGCAGGGCAGGAGAGCGCAGGGAAGGCTCTGACTGCGGCTCTGCTTCGGCTGCTGGTGTTTGTTTGCCTTGTCAGACACACTAGTGAAGAGCTCTTATTCCTTTTCCCATCTCTTTGCCTGAAAGCCCCTCGATTTCAAAGTTATAATAATTTGGAGGAAAGAGGGTCATATTCTCCATTCCAAGGAAGGTTCCAGCCTTCCTTGACAGGCACCTGTCTTTCAAATGAACACACCTGTTTAGCAGCAGAGGAGGAGGAAATGAAATAAACAAAGCTGCTCTTTCCTTTAACTCTCCTTGTGAGGGTTTTAATGTGTTCTGCCAAACCTACCAGCCTGGAGACAGTACATGATGGGCATTGCAGTCACATGTCTGAGGAGAGAGTTAGGCAAAATCATGTTTCCTTAGTCAGTGCCTGTGATTATGCCTGAAGATTAGAAGCCACTCTCCCAGATTCTCCTCCCTGTGGAAATCAGTGTGGATAACACTCCACACCTCACAGGCTAAAGCTGCTGAGGACAAACATGATCATCTTGCCTGTATAACACAAATTGGCAGCACTGCAGCAGTGAGACACAACTCATCAATAAGTGATGGGAGATGGGAAGCAGTGGTGCTGCCAGACATCAGAATGCTTCCCACCTCATGCTGTCCCGCTGGCTCTGCATGTGGTGTCTCCCAAGGGAGGCTTGGGAGAAACAAGGGCTGGTCTGCCAGTTGCATATCCTGCACAACTCATGTCTGGATCAAAAGGAGGTTTAAAGATTTTCCTGTTGGTATTGACCAACTGGAAGCAGATCCCCAGGCCAACGTAACTGCTCTGATATCTGAAATGCAGGGGATTAATGGAGATTCAGCATGAGATTTGAAGATGTGTTGGCTGTACATCTCTTGTCTCCCTTCACAACTCCTAGTAAATTTGTGGTAACATAATACTTTCTGGTTTCTGCTTTCCTAACCTTGGACAAACTGTTATTTTAATTGGTGAACCACTTCCTCTCAAGGCAGGCTTTTCATCCAAACAGAAGTTTAATTTGATCTTTGTGGAAATCAGCTGCGCTTAGGAAGCACATGCTCACGGTTCGGCCTTATCTGATGCCTTTATGCAGAGGCAGATCTCAGCATTTGCTCAGGAAGCTGGTGAGCCAGGCCCTGCAGTCCGGCCAGCTCTTCAGTGTGCCTTCTGCTAGAGACAGTCACAGCTGTGTGCCGTGATTTATTGCCTGCATCTTCAGCTTTTCAGAGACGCTATTGGTAAATGTTGGGTTTTGGTGTCACAGTGATGCTTGCTTAACCCCAGCTGCTGGGGGAATGTAGCAGCTCCAGTCATTGTCACAACTGAAAAAGGGACACTTTTCCAAGGTGCCTGCTGCAGTTACACGTTCAGCTGCTCCCAGATTTCTCTCAGGTGTGTTGCCTGATTCCCCGAGATTGATTTGAAAGTCTGGTGTGACTTGGCTGTGCTGACAGAGGAGGTTAATGGTGGAGACCACCCCCTAATCAGACCAGGTACCTGGCTGCTGCTCTTGAGCTTTGAATTCCAGAGTGAAACCTCCTCCCATCAGGCAGGTTGCAGAGCATGCAGGGCCTCAGGTCCCTCAAGAAAAATAGCCTGAGTAGCTGATGTTGTAAGCACCATATTTACATGGGCATGTTTTAAAAAGAAAAAAAAACAACTCCTCCAGAGTCCTTCTACTGTGCTCCTCTGTCTCTCTCTCTCCAGCCAGGGAAGCCCCACTCACATCCAACCCTTTCCACAATGGAGCAGGGTTTGAAACAGCCACACTCCCAGGTCGACCACTCCATCCTAGATTGGCTTCTGTCTATCCTCTTGGCACTTTTCTTCACCCCCCTTGGCACAATTGCCATTTCTTCCCTTGGTCTCCACAGCCTCTCCTCGCCAGTTGGAAGCTCTGCCCTCCTCCCCTTTCCTGCTCCCTAACTCCCCAACATGTCCACTCTCCCCTGATGGATGCCAGCTTAGCTTTCAGAGCAGTTGTACCGGGAAGATTTGTCTGCTCCTGAGCAAGGGAGGGGGTGCCCTAGACGGGGTCTCACGTTGCTTGGCAACCTATTTCTCTCTCTTCCAACAGTGATTTTCCCTTGCAGCACCTGCTGATGCAGGCACAACAAATGACAGCAATATTACAGCAGCGGTTGCTCCTGTCGCCGTTTACTTGTTATTTATGGTTATTGTCGTGAAAGGATTTGTAAACATTTCTTCCCTTCCTTCTTCGGTCAAAATAGATATAATTTTATGCTTTTGTAGCATGTCTGCATAATTAAGGGATGGTTACTGCATTTCAGTACATGTGACATACAATTTTATCCGTGGTTTTTTAAAAGTGGTTCCTGGTTCTGGGTGCTTCTATTTTTCAGCCCCAAATTGCGACATACAAGTTTTATATTCAGAAGTGCGAAAATCCAGTGTAAGAGAGTCTGGCTTAACCCAGACTCTTGTGACTCTTGTGTTTAGGTGCATGTATACCTAAAAAATCTGCTCTGAATTACCTTCTGTCACCTTCAGGAGGTTCTTAAGTCTAACACCGAAATTTCAAAACAAAAACACTTTCATGAACAAAGATAAAGCAGACAGGGTTTTTCTTGTTGGCCATTTCCTCCTCCACACTAATCACTTACAGCTTAGTCTTTCTGCTTTGCATTTGTGGATGTGCCAAAGGAGATACACAGCTTCATTTATTCTTTTTGTCCAGACAAGCACAGCATAAAGCCAGCACACATGTGTTTTCTGATCTTACAGTGAAAATGCTGCTGAGGCCTTTCTTAACAAACTGCAGACACTCAGGACAGATCTAGAGAGCTTCATTCATGCTGCTGGCTAGTTACATGCTCTCAGCTCTTCTACTGGGCTTTGATTCAGCTCTAGATAGGATTTATTCCATTGTTAGCGCCGAGCGACTCCTGAGCTGGTGACAAGATCTGGTAGGCAAGGGAGAACTTAAGTTTTCTATTGCAGGGATGCTTTGCAGTGCCAGACTCACACGTACATCTGCCATTGCCCTCTGCTGGGGTATGCCAGAACTACTGATGTGTGCCTTCTGCTGCGGGACCCCTTGGAATTCCCTGACGAGAAGCCTCTCCTTTACAAAATTACTGCTTTGGGAGCTCAGGATTCCTGGCAGGCAAGTGAGATTTGTGTTTTTCCCAGCAGGTGACTGTCACACAGAGTCAGTTTGTCACTATACTACTTAGACAATATATTTAGTTATTGTTTGTATATTTGTGGACAGTTGGAATTGGATGCAGAGATGGTTTCTGACCACAGCTCTACGGCACATTGCCTGGATGACATCCACCCACTTATCTTCATGCTGAGTAGATACAACTACAGATCTCAGCCTAAAAGTAGTTAAGTGGAGACCCTGAATCGACTTTAAAATCCAGTATTCCCACAACAGGCCTTATTAAGGACAGCCTTTTTGAAATGGCTTTTTGGAATTAAGGGCTTTGAAAGGCCTTGAAATGAAGTCTTTTACAGAAATGAAGGCTCAATTCTGAGGAACTACATACCTGCAAGGAGAGGGCATCTTGCATTTCTGTGGGATTGCACCAGTAGAGAAGGAAGAGGAGACTGTGGCCCCGCTGTTCCTCAGAGAAAGAAAACAAGCTCCAAATCAGGCACACCTAGCCTAGACACGCTGGTTGTTTAGGAGTGAGTTCTCTGAAATCAACCAGAACAGAAGTGACCTGCAGTATGACCTACTGTCAGCCATTTCTTTCCTGAATCTACACTGACCAGCAGAAAAAGTGTATTCTTCGTGGTGTTTTATTTCTTTTGCTCTGCACCCTTTCTAAGGACAGACTGCTCCAGTGCCAACTGGAGATCTGAGAGAGTTTCCCAGTTCCACCTATTCAGCAGTGGCTCTGGACATGCCGGATGCTGGTTGGGTTCCCCAGCTTGCAAATCAGAAGTTTTGTGAAACTCTGAAAAGAGATTTGGAGAGTATTTTCAAATACTTGAATGATCATAGCCTGGCCAGGGGTAGTTTCCAGCCTTATTCAGCTTGAAAATCCCTTTGTGTTTTCTGATGGAAACAGAATTGGAGCAGTATCAGTTCGACACATAACCTGATAAGTTTCATGTGGAGGCTCGCAGGAGTTAAACCAAGTGACAAGGGACTACAATTTCCATGTCCTTACCCTGGTCACTGTCTGAATCAGCTAACATCCTTGTGCTGACTGATTTGCTTTTCTCAACTCAGAGAGAGATGATATTGCAGAGCACAGAAAACTGCTGATAAATTAGCAGATTTTAAAGTAAAAGCCATTCCAATTCCAGAAAGGCCTTATTACTCTTTGAACAAGCCAAATGTTTCTTGATATAGTTCATTTAGCCAGCTCTGAAACAGGGAATGTAGAAATAGGTGGCATTGACTTGGGACATTTATTTTTAGGTAATGCTTTTGGTTCCCTTTCTCAGCATAAGAACTACTTTCATCTTCTACAGAGACAGAGTTATAAATATCTTCCATAGAGATCCGGGGCCTCTGAGATGAGTGTGTAGCACTTGTCTCTGCTGCCCATGGCAATCATATTTCCTTCCATTCCACAGCACTCTCTCACCCCTCTGACAGAAAGAAAAAAAACCCCTCACCTCCTAAAATCCATTAGCTATTTTCCTGAGGAGGAAGAGGATGCTTGTGGAAAACTACACATTATGTGTTGTATCAATATGAAATATAATATCAATATGAAATATAATAATCCCATTTCTGCCTATTCCTAATCGGTCTTAACACAATTCACAGCCCTGGACTTCAGTGCCTTTGTTCTTCTTTGTGCAATCGGTAACAAGTGCAAAGTGCTCCTGTCCTTGCTCTCCTCTGCGTACTGGTGCTTCTATGTTGCAGTCCTTGCCCGTGACACTTCAGACATGACAACACTTTGTTTGTCAATGTGTGCTATAGAAAGGATCAAGCAAGAAAGAATCAAAAGTCTGTCAATGGCAAATTTACTTCCTCCTCTCAAAATATGTGACAAACCCCATACAGACTTGTAACCCATTGTTCCCCTAGAGGAGAACCAAGGCATGCCTTTTGGTCTATTTTCTCTGGCAAATACTGTTTCTTTAGGTAGCCTTGCTCAGGTAATCTAAAAGAAAAACGATTGGAGAAAACAAATGGAGCAATAAATAAATAAATAAATAAATTGGTGGGGGAATGCCTACCTGAAAAAATCTGGAAATGCAGGTAGGGAAGTAGCATTTCCTATTAACTATCTTAACTTTCACGTTCATCAACATATAAATTGTGCTTAGTTTCCCTGGTGGATAGAGCTATGGGTACATTACAGTGCATGGGCATGATTGGATAAGCAGTGTCAGAAAACATGCATAACCTGAAATAAACACAGTGTGACCATGGGCAGAAAATATCCGAATGTACTTCAAGTTATGCCGTTTCAGCATCATTCATGATTTAGGAATGTTCAAAAGGAAACAAAAGCGTTTTCGGTCATTTTGACAATCTGTCCATTTTTAATTTCTTACGGTCATTATTCTGACGTTATTTCTTAATAAAAATTAACATTTTTGGCATTTGCTAATGTTGGGGGTTAGGTTTCTTCAAGGAATTTTCTTCCCATTTGTTGTCATGGAAACGGCAAATGGACGTCGATTAAGAGACAATGCCTTGGCATACCCTCGCAATGGTTCTGAGGGAAGGGGTGGGGGGAAAGCAGCGTGGATTTTGCAGTTTCTTAGCTGGGAGCGGTTCAGTCTTTGCCCGGCTTGGAGGGGAGATGCTTGTGGTGTTTGGTGCTGGACTTGTCCTGCGCAGGGCTCAGCGCTGCTGTGAAGTTTCCCCTGACAGCCTATTGGTGAGGCTGCTGCTCGCAGTGAGCTCCCTCTGCAACACCCACCCTAGCCGAGACATCCCCACCATCTGCCCGGGTGTTTCCAAGGGAAATCTCTCCCTTCCCCCCACCTCCACCTTCTCTCTGTTCCCGGGGCCACCGCGAACCCCTGGGGAGGCTCAGGGCTTGCATTGGAGCGTCCCCTGGAGCCACGGGGAGTCCCCGCAGCCGTGGCCTCGCCAGGCGACAGCAGTGCCCCCTGCCACTTATGGGCACAGCTACACCACAGGGGAAGTGCTGGATGGGCAGGGAAAAGGCTCTTACTGGGTTTTCCCTTTTTTTTTTTTTTGGTTTGGTTTGGTTTGGTTTGGTTTTTTGTTATTTTGGGGGTTTTCTGGTTTTGGGGTTTTTTGTTTGTTGGGTTTTTTTTTTGTTGTGGCTGCTGTTTGTCTTTATCTATATATGTATATATGTATATATGTGTGTGTGTATATATATATATACACATATATATAATATATATTCTAGTAAAGAACTGTTATTCCTTTCTGCATATCTTTGCCTGAAAGCCCGGTCATTTCAAAGTTATAACAATTTGGCGGGAAGGGGTCATCTTTTCCGTTCCAGGAGAGTTCCTGCCTTTCTTGGCAGACACCTGTCTTTTAAACCCAGGACAGCTAGCTTAGTATTATTTGAAAGATTTTAGTTCAGATTTTACCTGTCACTTTCAATCCCACATTTCCCTGAAGGAGAGCAGAAATGGGCAAAAAAGGGCAAAATGGGCAAAAAATATTAATATTACAAACATTTGTCTATTTTGAAATTAAACCAGTAATTCTACATGGAGAAAAATATTTTAAAGTGCTTTAAAATGCAAAAATTTAGTTTAAAAATAAATTAAAATTTGGCCTTTCTTGAAATAGTTTTACTGTCAAAAGCACACAAGTGAATGTATTAATATCAGTGCTATAAACAGGTATTCGGATAAACATATTTCTTTTTTAAATTTCTGCTTTTTGTATTTTTTACTCTCTTCTATTGATTATATAAAATATTAAGGATGTAGTATTTATGAAAAATTGTGTAAATTATAAACTTTGTGTAGATTGTAAACTTTGAATAACATAATTTATATAGAAAAGAGAGTGGGATGTATTTTGTTTTGAGGTATGTCCTGGTACCAACACAAGCCATGAATTCATGTCAGATCCACTTTCTTTTAAATTTCATGGACAATTTGGAAGCATTCTCTGTAAAAGGTTTAAGGCAGTTCCTTTCCTTTCCCATGATCCAAAACAATGTCAATGTGATAATGTTACAGTATGCACTTTTTTGAGACCACCTGCCTTTTAAAGAGAAATGAACAAGTTAGCATTTTTGGACTGCAGACATGCAGTTGAATACATGATGCACTGGAAAAATCCATACATTGATTATTGTATTTTGTATAGTTGGCAAGGCATTGAACTTTAAACAGCAAATAAATTAATATACCCCATTTCTTTCCCTTCTTTCCTTGCCTGTGGTTGCACATTGCAAGAATGAAGTGAAGCAAAAAATTTAATTAAAAAAAAAATACATGCCGAAAGTAAAAACAAGGTAGTCAACAATAACCCAAATGAAACCATTACCTGGTACAACCTAGAATATTATTATTAGAGGGTTAAACTGACCCTGCTTGAAAGCACAAGAAGCCCTGCCTTTGGCTGAAAGGCCTTTGATTGCTACACAGCAGTATTCACTCTCTAACTGAAACCAACAATCTCATACCCTCAGGGAACTGACATGGGGTATAAATTTGCCACAGTTGTAGTTTATAAATTAGCATCGTTATAAGAGACTAGGGCCACTTGGCCTGCTCTCTCCCATTTAAAAGTGTTTGTAATGAACAGACAGGCTCATGTTTGATGCTAATGGATGGTATCTCTGCCTGCTAACTGAAATATCTTTGCCTTTTTGGCACCAAAGTAAGTACTTCCCATGGCTCTTTTCAGGCTCAGGTTTTATTTCCTTGCTAATCTGAAGTACTCTTGAGTCAAGTGAGGCAGTCTAAGCAAATCCTCCCCTGCTGTAAACCTCTGAGCCTGTATTTAACATAGAAATTAATTGAATTAATCAGATGATGAACTAGAAGGAACCTGCTGGAGCCTAGAAAAGCTCTGTAAGCTCCATGTATGCTGTAGGTGTGTTTCAAGACTGCTAGCCTGGGTTGGGGAGCTAAGGAATGACCGTTCAACTCTGTTCCCCAGCTCCTTGCTTTCAGGAGGAAGGTCACCACACACTTCGTTTGCCTCTCTTGCACTCTGTCTTCCAAAATAACCCACTTGGGGCCCAAGAGACTGATTGCCAAGTGTTGGCATTGCTGCACAGCAATCTCTGAAGCACCATTTAGTCACGTTCCTGATTTGTGCTCAAGCTTGTCCTCAGATGGATGCATAGCTGCAGGGGAATAACTGAGGAGATGCTCCTTAGCCTGCAGTTCTGCATGGGGCCAATGCAGAGCCCCATTTCCTCTGTGCTTCTGGCAGACTTGCTCCTTTTGTACCAGCAAGAGAGAGGTCGCAGGTTCACTGGCATCATTAATATTTACTGGTTTAACTTAAGAGATAGGGCTCATGCTCTCTAAAAGTCAGCTTGTCCTCCAATGCCCTCTGGTGACGGGAACTAATTAGATGCCACTGCTTTTACTGAATCTAGTTGTGAAACTGTTGTTTTATTCCTATTAAATATTTTAGGCAAATACTGAGATTTAGCACAAACCAAAGCCTGCATTCACTAGTTTGAATAAAGCCCTCCCCCTGTAATTGCTACAGCATTTCCTAGGAGTTGAAAAATAAGCACCCTCTAGAGACACCATAACTTAGGGAATCTCCAAAGCTTATTAGATTGAGCCTTTAAATACTTTAGTCCTGATCCTTATTGGAGAGATGTACACTTGTGTGTGCATGTGTGTCTGCATGGCTGCAGAAATGCCTTGTGTCATCGTCTACGCTTAATCTCCCAGGATGGAAAAGCAGTGGCCCCAAAAGACTTCAGGAAAACAGGTTGCTGAAATGACCACAACAACTTGCATGTGCTGATGTGCAACTTGTGTCCTCTGCCTGCCAGGGCTTGTGTGAGTGAAGGCACAAAGCGGCCAGGAAGCAAGAGGGAAGCCAGGAGCAAGGTGGGTCAACTTAACTTGGTATTTGAAAGTTTGCCTGCCTCATAAATGTGTGAACACTTTTCAAAACCAGACTTATTAGGAATGGCAACATGCGATAGCTTATCCACCAGCCTTTTTTTTTTTCCCTTAGCCTGACTTTACTGTTGCACCACTGTGATAATAGGGAAGCAGGTAATAACATTGTAAGTGGTTGGTGAAAAAATACTGAAAATAAGGAGGCCAGATTTTCTTTTTAGGAGTGTAGTGACCTTCTGAGTGTATCTTTTTTAATTGTTTCTTCTACTTTTTGCAAACTCTGTTCTTCAAAAACAAAGTCCATAGAAACAGCACATGCTTTAAGAACAAAGTGCTCCAAGACTTTGTTGTCACGGTGTGCTGCTGCAGACTGAGAGCCTTCAGCTTAGTTACTAACCTTTGATAAAGAGAGCTTGTAATTAGAAATACCAGCAGAGCCTTGATTACTGAGGGGGTTGTAGGTCCAAGTATAATTTGATAAGCTCCTTGGGCATGCAGATCTGCAGGCCTTAGTTACTGCCTCCACCAGCACAGAACATCTGTGCTGTGCCTCTACAGCCTCTCTGCGCTCACAGCCAGCACCGGTTGTTGCTCACTCCTGTCTTTCCCCAGCAGCAAACCACCTGTGAATGCCATGTGGGAATGCAAAAGCACACCCAGGGTTGTGCTCCAGCCTCCACCCTGTGCGACACTAGCAGTGAGTATCTGAATGTGTGGTAGCTGCTGGCTTTCTGCACCCTAACAAGGATAGCAGGAGCTCCAGAAGTGACACCAGCCTTCCTTGTTTTTGTTAGTAGAAGGTTCTGCCCAAGACAGGTGCATCAAAGAATGTTTTCCTTACCTGTATGAGAGCAGTGCTCAGAGGAAAGAATGGCCAGAGCAAGCTGGCCATCATGGTGTGCATTGATCTACCCCTCCTGCATGGTCAGGGTTTGCAGTCTCCCGGATTTGTGCAGTGGCCTTTCTAACAGAACTCTTACCTCCACCCCCCCAGAACAGCCCCTTCCATGCCAACAGAGCCCTCTCCCCGCTCCAGGGTATATCAGGCTGGTTGCCTTGCATTTTATACATGAAACAGCCTTTTGCTGTAGCCATGCATCTATCCAACAAATCCACTGGAGCTTCAGAAATAAAGATAAGAGCTAGGCATTTTATGAGCTTTTTGGAGGAAGAAGATCCATCTTAAAATTGAGCTGGGCATAAGCAAGGAGCATGATACAAACCTGTGCAGATTACCTCCCCCCTGTGCAATGGAAGTCAATCTTTTGGAATAGACGGGTGCCTGTTCACTACAAGCAATTACCATTGGTTATAATCCTTTTAGAATATACGCAGAGAATGACTCCGTTCATTTGATGAGTTATACTGCCAGTTTTCCCTGAAGCATTGGTCCAACAGAATTACTAAGGCTGGCCCTAAGCTTTCAGAATGAGAGGGTTTGAGGGCAGCATTTGGGTGAGCTCATGGTAGCAGGCAACTAATGGGTTGGGACAAACCAAGGTAAAAGTGGCAGCATGTGAAAGCTCAGCAGAGGTTTGGATCTCCCTCAGTGGGAATCTGCCCACCCCATCTTTCTGTGCTCTTGGTAGGTCTACGGAAAAAGAAGCTGTGATCTAATATTCTAGCAATACTTCAAATTACATGGCTGAGGATCTCAATGCTTTACAAATATTAATTTAGCTTCAAAGCAGGTATGTGAATGGGATGGGATCCCACATCTTCACATCTATAGCACATGTGAGATATGGAGGGAGAGAGGAGGAGAGTAGTTTTCCAGTCAGTGGGAAGTGTGTCAAGCTCAAGGCTTCATTCAGGCTTACAGAAGGGTTAAGCACAGGTTTAACAGAAATACCTAGAAGTGATTTACTCGTGCACAAGCAGATGTCAATGGCAGTAAGTAGACCTGAATCAGGGCAAAATGTTATGGAAAGCATTGCCTGAAATGCCTTGTAGCTGGCTCTCTAGGGGGTCTGTCACACAGCCTAGAATAGATCCTTCATCAAAGGAGCATTTTGTCTGCCCTCAGGTCCAGTGATACTGCCAACCTGGCATTTCAGAGGAAGAAAGGATTTGCCATCTACATTTTTAATTGAGAGTTAACCTAAATTTTGAGTTATTTTGAGCACTGTCTCTGTGCAGGTGGATGTGTGGATGTCCTTGCTAACAAGATATGGGTACTCTGAGCAGAGGGTTTATTTTAATGGTTTTCCTTTGCACGCCTCTCTGCGCAAACTACTCAGAATGCAACCCTTCTGTCAGCAGTAGATGGAGGCATATAAAACATTTACTACTACATTGGCAGCAGCATTTGGAAGCATCACTATTAGGAACAAAGTAGTGAGTGCTCTCAGCGTGTAGTGTGCACAGCTGCTTCACAGCAGTGGCTTTAATTTTCTGCTGTTGCAGGGCATAGCTGACCTAACATTAACTGTGGGTTTGCACAGTGTCAGGACAGCCCTGACAATGTCAAAACAAGGCGGGGACACTGAAGGAAAAACTCGCACGGACAATTCTGCCCGAGATGGATTGGTGTGAAGTAGTTGGCTCAAAGACCTTGGCTACCTCAAAGTGGGAGCAATGGGAGGGCAAAAGCAGTTCCCGCTTCCATATAATGCCAAATGAATCGTGTGCTGTTGAGGCATGTTTTCAACAGCAGCACGGAGAGTTTAAGCTATGACAATTCCACATGACTGGTGTGTTGGTGACTAGAACAAATCCAGCTTTTCACATGGGGGGGAGTCTGTGGACAGACACAGCTGCAGTCAAGCACTGTGAGGATTCACAGCTGCAATTAGAACCCCCATATGGCAGCAGCTGTGTATACATCAGACTTTCTTTTTCATTTTAGCACAGGGTAGACCAAAGATTAAATGGAAACTTACAGGTTCTTAGCTTCTTCTTGTAGCACCATTCTAAATGCTAACTATGCCTCTACAAATATCTGGAATAAATTGTTTTCTTTCTGTTGAGGTCTGAATGGCCTGTGCATCAATGAATTGAAAGGATATGATTACAAGAGTGAGTTTTGCACTGTACTGAACCTTATCATTCTTTTTCTTTTGTTAGCAAGCCAGACTAGCGTCTGTAAAGAGTGGTCCTTTTGAAAATCAATGAAAACAGAGGGAAATATGTAGAGATAAATAGGTTAAGACTGCACATTTGCATGCTGTAAAACTTAAAATTAAGTGAGTATACAACTTTTATCTATCATTAGCTGTCTTTAAAAAGACAGAGCTATGAAAATTTGATTTTCTGTAGAAATAGATGTTTGGGATGTTTTGTGCACACATTTATGGCATATTACTTATATCAATAGAAGATGCAAATGCTAAGCATCCCCATCTGCTTCTCAGCTGAGACAGATTATTTAAAATCCCTGTGGTAGAGATAAGAGCTTAAAAGAGTAGTATCCAGATGCTTGTGCACATGTACACATTAACCATGTCAGTTATTCATCCTGCGTGACGTCAGGTTGCCATTCTATTGCTTGCTGCAGTATCTGTTGACAGATGTGATTTGATAGATCCCCGAGCCCCAGTCCCACTCCATGGCCATGGACATACACAGCCACTGTTTCCACACCACAGTCTTGCTGTGCCGCTGCGAACTCATCAGCTGGGCCTCCAGAGGGCAAGCACTGTTTGGTGAAGGTGTTAACACAATCTAGTCAGACAAGATTTTGTCCCACTCCATCAGATCTTGACTGAGTTTGCCTTTATACATTACATGTACATCCTCAGGAAGGAGGAATCTTATTTCTCTCTCTCCTGTTGTCCTCCACTGCCCTCTTAAACACCTGTGCACTGCCTTTTTTATTTTTACAATTGGTCCATCTGGTGCCAGGCCAAGAGCAAGACAACGCCCTGCACTTACAGCCTCATGGTCTCTGCATTGTGACACATCTTCCCAGAAACAGCAGGACATTCAGTGCCAGGAGAGAGTTTGTTGGTGCTGTAAGCTGAAGACTCAGCAGCCAGTCACATGTGCTGGCACCTTCAAAGGAGCATCAGTCTCCATTCTCAGTAGCAGGTCCCAGAAAAACAAATGGCTCCCCAAAATGATTATTGGTACCAGTTATTGAGTCATATTTTAATGCAAAGCTACAATTAACTCTGCACACCCCTCAGAGAAACCAGATTGCAAAACTGCGAGCAGACAGGAACTCATCTTGTTGTTGGCAAGTGTCAGAGTTTCTGATTGGAGTTTAGTTATGCTTCTTACAGGAGGTGAGTCCAGCATTATTTGTGTGGATCAGCTTGGCTTCCTGTCAGGCTGACATAGATGCTTACACAATTGAAATCAAAGCCTCTGAGTAGCACAGGGGGGTCATAGATTAATGAGGTCATACAAAATCACACAGCTCTGTGCAGCATGCATATGCTAACAAAGGTTTTACAGTAAAACTTCTCATTTATCATAACTTCTGAAATGAGATCCTTCTCACAGACCTGTCATAATAGCTTTAAAAGTCCTCAGTCAGTGCTGAAAATTAATCTTCACTGTCAGACGGGCAAATAAGTATTGGCAAGGGCGTTGTAGAAACAAATAGCAAGGTCCAGGAGTCTCTTTGGCCTTTTTTCTTTACGAAGGGATTCTTCTGAATGCTGGGATTGAACTCTAGCACACTGTATCTGGAGCTGTGCTGCAGCCTTGTAAAGAACTCAGGCTTTGGCTGAGCAACAGCCAGGTGCTGGCAGGAAAAGGGTCACCCATGAAGCTGGAAGCTGAGAATAAAAACAGGCATACACCTTATTCATCTTCCTTTAGCACTCTGCTTTAAAAATGGTTCATGATGAGTTGAATGAGGGGTAGGTAGGTTTGCCTCTGAAAGATGTTTCACAGCAGTATTTTTGGCATTGTAGCGCCCTGGAAGTGCAGGTCAGTGGCTCCATCCCATCAACAGGAATATTCTCTGACACACACACACACTCGAGATCATCACTCATGGCTGTGGGACTGAAGGAGCAAGAAGGATAAGTTTGTGTCTACAGTCACTGCTAAATAGCTGAGAGTTGAGGAAAATAAGGCAGCTGCAGTAGAAAGGAGGTTTTAAAACTTTTTTGAGATTTTTCCTACCAGGAAGAAGGCTCTAGAGAGGGAAATGAAGTAAGGGTTCTGACTGTCAAGTACTTTTCCATAACCATGTGTCAAAAGCTTGCCTGCCATATGAGCTCTAAACCAAGGCTGTGGGATGTGCGTGGTTGTTTCTTAAGGGCCAGACACTGAATTGGGTTGGTGTAATATTTTCATACATTTATCTGTCTGCTATTGTCTTTTTATAAGAAATCTCAGTGGACCCTTAAGGTAACACAGGGCAAACTCACTCACTGATATGTGACCCCTGTCTCTGCAGACACCTGATATTCAACTCAGTGATGTGCACACTAACACAACCACCTTTCTAATCCCTAATCTCTCCAGCCACAAGTGGGACTGGCAGTGACCTGAAGGACTTCAGCCATCTTTCACTGCTCTACTGTCCTTAGGCTTGCAAAGGCAAAGGCTGCAAGACTGTTCAGGCTTGCAAATGGCACATCACTGGAAAACTAATGCAGCATTATTTTGAGAGAGGAAACACCAAATACCAAACCCCTACTCAGAGGAATTACATGAGAAACCACTATGTGGAGCCAGCCACTAATTATTTGGCAGATGAGAAAACTGGATTCAAAGAAGTTGTTACCTGAATTTCAGGTGACTGTGCTACCCCATTGGCTTTTGCTTTACCTCTCTCAAAAGTCTAAATGCGGGACAATTTGCTGTGATGTAAATCAGATGCATAAAACCACCAATGAACTTAATAAAGTGATGCTGTGAAGACAAAAAGACACATCCTTTCCCTCTCTTTAGGAGAGAATTCTCCACCAGGTTTGCTATGCTTCCATCTACCTTATTTTACTCTCATCTAGTCTAAAGTCTGTGGCCTGTGAAAAACGTACTACAAGTTTCCCAGACTAAACAAGGGAACAGAGTGTAGCTCAAATGTCATTACAGACAACATGCTGTGGTTTGTGGAGTTCATCTGGCAGATGCAGAGCCTCTTTAGCCATTAGATTAGGATGGAATTTGATTTAGAAAACAGAATAGCTTCTAGGTAATGCCTATATTCAAAAGGCGGGGAAATATGATAAACTTCTTCAAACTCAGGCATGGCAGGCAATTTTAAATGTTACAGAAGAGGGCAGTAAGAAATACACACAGCAAGCAAACCTTATCTGTTACACAAGACTTTCTCCACTGATCAGCCATGAGAGTTTATGGACTTAAAAGTTCAAACTCATCTTGGCACTGGAAACTTTTCTCACCGTTTACTCCATTACTTAATGTAAATGCTTCTCTGCATTTCTAATACTGAGTTTAGAGGTTTTGTCACAGGCAGACAAATGTCCGGGATATAGCAAGATGCAAGCACTTTTTGTTGGGGAGAAAAAACCTCAAAGAAAGAAGAATCTGAAGAGTAACTCAGGTTTTTGTAGCAATGTGAAACCTATCTCTTTGATTCCTCCATTATCTCTGAGGAAAGAGAGAACTGAAATAGAGATGAGAAAAATTCTGACACCCTCAGCAACCATTAAGCAAAACTTATTATTTGATGCATGCAGCAAGAAGCCATCGAGAAAAGACGCATATTGTTGATATGAGGAACGGAATGCCATCTGCTCAGGAATGTCACTTAAACACAGCCATGTCTTACAGAGCACTCAGTTGCAGAGGGAAATCTTCTGTCCATACTGATGAGCAGCCAGGAAGAACAGCACGTGACTGCAGAATAAGAAGCACAGTCTCTGCCCTGCAGTATATTCACCTGTATAGCACAAGTCTTAAGCACAGCTTGTACACCTGAGAGGGACCTAACTGATTTTTATTTATGCCTCAACATGTGTCATACATGAGGTGAACAATTACTATAGGGGCTGTACACGTGATAGAGGGGAGCCCTGTCCCCGGGGGGACTTCGCCTGGCAGCGGATCGGGAGAGAAAGCTTCGGTGACTGGGCTGCAAGCAACCCCCCCTTGCCGATAGGGCAGATGCCCGGGAGAAAATACCCGGGAAACTGGGCTATGGGAGAATCCCCGAGGCAGCTCGACGCCACGGCAGCCTGTTCCTGTTCCCGCTCTTCACCGACGGCAGGGACACGCAGCTGCTGCTGTTTGGAAGCCGCGCCTACCCCACCGCAGGAGCCGTGCAGACTCCGCAGCTCGCAGCGCACACTCCATTCTGCCGAGCTGACGCCGCCGGGGTGTCCCGGGGTACAGCGGGAGCGATTTGTCCCGGCGATCTGTTTCTCTCTCCGTCTCTCTTCTCCCTTCTCTGCTCCCTTTTCTATCCCCCTTCTTGTTTACTGATAAAGAACACTTCTTTATCAGTAAACGGTTCTCAGATAAAATATTTGCTGCTTTGGTGCTTTATTTTCATCTGAGAAATCTGTCAAAAAGAATCCTCACCAAGTCCCCTTTTACAGTGGGACGGGAGAGCATCCTATGATACTGTGATGAAAGAATTTGAGAATATATATGTATTTCTCCCCATGGCATCCCTTCTGGATTTCTGCATCTAAACCTGTTGACAGGCAATCATCCACATAAATTCCTCACGTTTCTGAGCTCAGGCTGCTCATGCAATTTTGACCTGCAAATGGCATTTGCTGCACCTGGTAAAGACAGGTGTTGTAAATTATCTGCAGAGAGGCTCAGGCTTCATGAATAAAAAGCCCAACCTCCATTAACCCAGTTGTAAAGAACCGTCTTGAAAATTGGGCATTCGAGTTGAAGCTTTGTCAGTCTGTGGAGTGAAACGTTCCCAAGGAAATCGTTCAGTATTCCAGGTAAACAACTTGGGCACAAGTTTGTCTCTTTCAGCCTTGGGTTTGATAAGATAGTTCTTGACTTCTCTAGTGTCTGGGGTTTTAAAAGCATGGTTCTTATGGCGTTATTTGGGGTAGCTCTGATCCTCCCACAGCAGAAAGACAGAGGAAACTTCTGTCCAGCCATCCAGTAAAACCCACCATCCCAAGGTGTTCATACTCAGACAGCCCTGAGGGCCTGACTGTCCACAGCAGCCCTGAATTTGGGAGCCTCCTACAAAAATTGCACAAAAATGGCTTCCTCTACATATGCTCAAGCCCCTCAGCAGAGACCCAAACTGTTACACCCCTGGTCAGAAACATCAAAATTTCTGACAAAGGAACAGTGATAACCAACTTCAGCAATAATAATAAAATTACGGTGTTTTACATGTAAAATGGATTAATAAATTATATTGCTGTTTTGTTAAAGAGATGAAGAAGTTTTCATGTGTTAGAGGAGCCATTTTTGTGTTACAAATGTCTGAAGGAACAGGTCAGGAATCACCAAAGAACAATCTACTCTGCCTTGATTTAAGCCTTCAAATACTGTGCTTCCAGAAAGACTATCTTGTAAACATACTGCAGCTTAAATAAGCAACAGTCTGGATTGTAGAAAGGGTTATGTTTTAGGAAGCAGTCATTCCCTCTTCTGTCTTAATAAAGCTAGTCCTACTTAGAGATGCCAAAAGCCATTTGCTACAAGGTGGCAGGACCTGAGCTCTGTCAGAAAGGGCAGCTGAGCTCGGCACACCAGGAGGCTGGGAGAGAGCTGGCAGGGCTCAGTGCTGAGGGGAGGGAAAAGGATAAGAAGAGTAAGAGAGGGGAAACTGTAAGAAGCAGGAAAGCAGATGACGAGGGATACTGTTTTGCTTCTTTGTTGATTTAAAACCAGCAAAAATCTTCCAAAATCTTTGGACCCTCTAGTTGCTTTCACCAAGCATCTCCAACAGCCCTTTGGAAAACAGTCACACCTTGCCCAACCATCTGCTCCCCACAGGTGACGATGTCCTGGTGCTACCAGTCCCTGCATTAATTCTGTAACCTTAAAAGAACAGCTGGGATTCACTGTGATGCTTTTTGTTTTATTTAGAAATCTTATGAATTTATGTTAGAAGAGAATGCCCTTCCACACTGAAATACAAAGGAAGTAAAGGAACAGAAATTGCATGTCCAATCTCACCACATTATTCTGTGTCTTTTACTGCTTTATGAGCTTGTTTCCAAAGGATCCTTACCAGAGTCAGAGTAGTGCAGGGAAATTTAGGGTGTTTTTTCTCCTAGAGGTTGGCATTAAATAATAGGCAAGGCAAGGGATTGTATAAACAATAATATGATTACACTGTTGGATTCAGAGTTACCATTTAATGAGAGCAAGCCAGCATCAAGCCCCTGCTTGCTTAGGAGAAAATACAAGAGGCAACCAGTCCTAGCAGCTGCAACCAGTCCTAGCAGCTGGAAGAAGCTTGAGCAATGCCTAATGATGTGAAGACACACTGTGAGCCCCAACACATCTGCTTGTCTGTTTAGACAGTTAACAAAGCTGAACACCAGCCTAGAGGTGCCTCTGCAGTCTGCCAAGTCTAAACAGATGAGACCCCTAAACACTGAAGCCTAGTAAGAGTTTGCTAGGGATTGCTCCCAAGATGGGCACATTGGCTGAACCACTGTTGGCAGCTGATGGCCACTTGCTCTCCACTCTACCAGGGGCACTGGGGAATAGCTCAACAGATGGCTGAGCTCTCCTGCAGCAGCCTGGCTTTGGGTAATAAATAGGTGGGTGGGCTTTTCCTAGTTTGATGTTAAATTTTACCCCGCTTCTTAATATCCAACGTGAAATGCTGAAACAGTTTCATTTAGAGTTGCTCTGCTATTTTTACAGCTGCATTTGTAGTTAATGGAAATTACACTGTGAACATGTGAGACACTGTGTAATGCTAAGAACTCTTGACAACAATCCGGCACTTGATATTTGCCAGACACTTTAATAGCTTCAGCCCAAGCCTCTTAGTTCTCCTGCTGCAGAACAGGATAACGTGCCTAGTGCCATTACTGCTGCAAAAATAAGTTAATTAATGTGGGAGGAAGCTGGGTACCATGGAGAGGGAAGTGCAGCTCTCACCACTGTCACCCTTGTATGCAGTGGAGGGTCGGAAATAAAATAAGCAAGGCCTGAGGCTGTATGTGCAGTCATCAGGGCAGAAGGCAGCACTGTAGTCACAGAGCAAGGCATGTGCCCTCTGAAAAAAGAGTATGGGGTTATGCAGATAAAGGCAGGAGAAGAGCTTGTGCACAGAGCCAGGCACATTGCAGCTGGAGGGGAATTTTTTAGATTTGGAGAACTTGTAACTTTAGCATTTTTACTGTGCTATTTTGGACAAAAAGTGTGCTTTTAGTCTGAATGATGCTGTCTCATATCCCAGTGAGTGCTCACTACACTACTGTGTTTAAAGGTCCTGTTGATCTGCACTTTGTTATGTGTAGGTCACAGCATGCCCTTTTCCTTCCTTTCTGTTGTATTCCCTGAACTCTTGTTATGTCTCAGTAAAAAGGGTACCTACTACATGTTCCAGCTTCAGCCCTACAGCCTCATCTCCTTTCTGAGTACTAGGTATGTTCATAGCTTAAGCACATCTCCAACACTATGTATGTGCTGATTATTAATTAATCTCTTCAGGGACTCACAATTAGTGAAACAATACAGGTACTTCGCATAGGTGTTCCTATTGTGCTCAGTATTTACTCTTTCCCTTTTGGAGGGTTGAGATCAAAATTGTTTTAAGTATGTGGGCTTCAAACCACAAATCTTCTGTCCCAAACAGCAAAAATTACTGTCCTTTAGTTAACCACCTATGATACAGAGGCAAGGACTTCTATTTTGCTCAAGCTTTCTGTAAAAATTAAATCCTCCCCAAAGCTCTCAAGATTAGTAAGTTCTCATGTCAATTGGGTCAAATACTAACCTCATTATTCTACTGTTCAAAGATTTCCAAACTCTATTTCTGCAGATGTATCTAATTATTTTGGTTTTGTTAAGTTGTAGCTGTCCTGTTTTCCTGGTGGGATGCTGTCTCTGGCTTCAGGAGCACTGCCTGGCAGCATGTGGCCAATTCAGAGAAGACTTACTGAGATCTTCAGGTGGGAATGGACCCCCAGAGGTCCCTACTACAGCCTGCTGTTCACAGTAGGGGCAGCTCTGAGGTCAGGTTATGCTGCTTGGGGCTTTAATGGGTTGGTCTTTAAATGCCCCCAAGGATGGAGACTGCAGAACCTCTCTGGACTATCTGCTGCACTGCTTGGCTATTCTCACAGGGAGCAAATTTTTCCTTATTTCATGTCTTTCATGTTTTCAGTCATGCCCTTTGTCTCTTGTCCTCCCTGTGGAGCACTGTGAAGAGCCTGTTTTCATGGTAGCACTGCTGTAAGTGCTGGTGGGCTGCTGCTGGTTCCCCCTGAAGCTGTCTCTTCTCTGGGCTGAAGAAGCCTCATTCCATCAGTCTCACCTCACAGAGCCCCGACTGTCTAGGTCACCTGCAGTAGGATGGAGACACCTCCTGTGCTCCCAGGAGAGCTGTCTGGAAGACCTAGAAACACTCTGCCTTTCCATTAAGGTGATCCCTGCATATTGTCGAGCTGTGGTGGAGAGGAAGGTCCTGGCAGTACACCAAGACATGGTGGTGACAAAGCACCATCCTTACATCTCCTGGGAAAGAGCTCCAAAACTGCACCCTCTGCTTGCAGCTGTCACCCTTCCTGCAACATTGAGATCCAAGAGTGCGATTATGTGTGTTTTGTGAATTAAATCCTTCAGCACCATGAGGGGGAAGTCCTGCTTGTCTAACATGATCTTCTTCTACAACAGGTTAACACACCTAGTTGATCAAAGAAAGCCAATGGAAGTAACCTTTTTGGACTTCAGCAAAGCTTCTGATGCAGTGTCTCACAGTATCCTTCTGGACAAAATGTCCAGCACATAGCTGGATAATCGTGTTATATGGTGAGTGAGCAACAGGCTCATGGCTCAGGCACGAAGGATTATAGGGAATGGGGTGACATCAGGCTGGTGTCTGGGCACTAATGGGGTTCTGCAGGGCTCCATCCTTGGCCCTGTGTTCTACAGCATCTTCATTAACAACCTGGACGCAGAACTCAAAGGAATACTAAGTAAGTTTGCTGATGCCAGTAAATTGGGAGGAGTTGTCAACTCCCTCAAAGGCAGACAGGCCCTGCAGAGAGACCTTGGCAAATCAGAGAAATGGGCAATCATCAGTTGTAGGAAGCTTAACAAGGGAAAATGCCAGATTCTGCACCCGGGATGGGGCAACCCTGGATGTAGGGACAGCCTGGGGAATGAGAGGCTGAAGAGCAACGCTCTGCAAAGGGACCTGGGAGTCCTGGGCAAGGGAAAGTTGAATGTGAGTCAGCGGTGCCCCGGCAGTGCCAGCTGTGTCCTGGGGGCATCAGGCACAGCATCACCAACCAGGCAGGGGAGGGCATTGTCTGCTCTGCTCTGCTCTGGGGCGGCCTCACCTCCAGTGCTGGGGGAGTTTTCAGTGCCATAATATAAAAATAATGAACCCTTAGAGAGTGTCCAAAGGAGGGTCACAAGGATGGTGAAGGGCCTTGAGGGGAATCCTCCTGAGTGGCTCAGGTCACTTGGTCTGTTCAGCCTGGGGAAGAGGAGACTGAGGGGAGACCTCGGTGTGGTCTTCAACATCCTCACGAGGGGAAGCTGAGGGGCAGGCACTGATCTCTTCACTCTCCTGAGCAGTGACAGGACTCGAGGGAACAGCCTGAGGTTGTGTCAGGGGAGGTTTAGGTTGGGCATCAGGAAAAGGTTCTTCCCCCCGAGGGTGGCTGAGCAGGCTGAACAGGCTCCCCTGGAAAGTGATCACAGCATCAAGCCTGACAGAGTTCAGGAAGCATTTGGACAGTGCTTTCAGGCACAGGGTGTGATTCTTTGGGGTGTCCCGTGCAGGGCCAGGAGCTGGACTCGATGATCCTGACGGATCCCGTCCAGCTCCGCATATTCCGCGATTCTGTTGTAAGAGCAGCAGGTCAGCGGTCCCTGGTGTGGGGACAAGGGTGTCCTAGCGCTGCCGGGGACTCTCGAGGCCGAACGAGAGGCCGGCTTTGTGAGGTGAACCGCAGCAGGGCCAGTCGGGGTCAGCGGGCCGATGGATGGACAGGACGGACTGCGCCGGAGGGCAAGCGCGGAGCGGGCTGGCGTTCCCGTGTCCCGGTGCGGTGTGCGGTGCCCCACGGAGCCAGCCCGGCCCTGCGCTGCGCTGCGCTGGCCGCGCCGCTGCCCTGAGGGGCGGAGCCTCCCCCCGCGTCCCCTTCCGCCGCCGGGCACGCGCTTGGCCACACCCCCTTGGGGCGGGGCGAGGGCGCGGCTCCGCC
>VZRL01003588.1:684159-775866 GCA_013397895.1 Origma solitaria | reverse complement strand
GGTGCGTGTTCCGCGGCTCGGGGAGCGGGGCCCGCCGGCGCCGGGCGCTGCTGCGGGACCTCTGGGGATGCGGGGTGGTGGCGGCGGTCGGAGCCGGGCGCCCGGGGCCGGGCGGCAGCGCATGACATCAGAGGGCTTATGCAACGGGCGGGCCGGGGCCGCGCACGTGGCGGAGTTTGGCCGGGGGTAGCCGGGCCGCGCTGGCGCCGCTGCCGGTACCGGGGGGGCGCTTTGAGTGCCGCCCGTCACCGAGCGCTCCGGCCGCAGAGGAAGGCTCCGGACCCCGGACGCGGGGATGGCGGCTGCTCAGCTCTTATTGTCAAAAATAAACTCATAACCATGGTTTTCTGCTGCTGCCGTGCCCCCGTGCGGGCGGTGGCCCGCAGCCCGCACTGCCCCGGGCGTGGCGGCCGGTGCCCAGTCCTTGCCCCGGCTGCTGAGGGACCGGGGGATGCTCATCCCTGGGGAGAGCCCAGGGAGCCAGGGCTGCAGTCACATACGTGCTAATGGAGAAGGGATAAGAAAGAGGGACTCCAGGAAGACACTGTGGCCATATCCATGGGCAGCGGGGCTGCAGCCATCCGTATGGGAGCGGAGCGGGCCACCTTATAACCAATATGCACCCTGTGTGGTGCTCACCTCTCGTGTGGAGAACTAAGCCTTAAAGAGTTGTAAACCCAGAAGCACATGCCTTCTGCAGTTGAATTGCTGATGGAAACCTTAGCAGGCAGGGATGCAGCTCCCCAGCACGCTCTCATCCCGTGAGGCGTCTGGGAGCAGGGAAACAAAGCATGGCATCTCTCTGGGAAAGCAGCTCGGTTGCTCGCCGGGACCGTCATGGTCCTGCCGGGAAGAGCAATCCGTTTTCAGCTGTTCGGGAGCAAGGAGCTGCCCGAGATGTTGGTAATGCCCATGTTAGCCGTGTGTGTTCTGTGGCACAAGGATTAGGCCTCAAAGCGAGCTGCTCCGGAGAAGACATCATGCACAGCAGCTTAGTGTGACAGCAGACGTGAGCTGAGCAGCTGCTGCTCGGAGCTGGATTTATTGTCTAGGTGTGTGGTGTCGGAGCCAGAGAGAAGCTTTGTTGTGTAGAACACGGGTGTGAGGGGAGTGAGGCGCTGCTGTGAGTGGAGTTTGCCCCGTGCCCTAACAGATGTGGCTTTCCACTGCCTTTCCTGCCTGCTCCTCAAGTCTGTGGATTGCATTTATCTGGGATCAGGAGTCATAGTTTTGATCCTTACATCACGGATAAAGTGTTCTGCTGTATCCTGGATTTGTTTGGCATTTCCATGGGCTAAGGAAACAAATTTTTGAAGTATCTTTTATTCAGCAATGTATGTGAATATGTTTGCTTTTCCGAGCGAGACAGAAGCAGGGTGCACTTCGGGGGTGAATAGGATTTTGCACTTAGCCAAATGAAGTTAGAAATATCGTAGAAATCAGCACTTTCTTTTATTTTTGTAGGGGGGGAGGTTGGTTTATTGTAGTTATCCCCCCAAACATCCATCTGGCGTCTTTGTTGCCAGAATCTTTTACTGATGATGCACACTGTATGTCATCTATTAAGTAATAGCAATACTGACAGTAAAGGGCTTTCAGCTTTGATTTGTGTACATCAGTGGTTTCGGTAAGTGACCCCACTGTGAACTAGCCCCTATGAGGGTAATTCCTTTTCTTGAAAAGTTAGTCATCTGAGTTTAAGAGGAAATCTTGGGAGACCCGTAATGAAGCAACAAAAGTGAGGTTTTACAATAATTTTAAAATATGTTTGGACATTTTGGGTTTATTTTTGCAAATGGAGCAGAGTGGTGAGAAGGGAAAGTGGAACACACTGCTCCCCATGAAATAATGAGGATTTTTTCCGTTGACTTAATCTGAAACAGAATTAGAGCTGAAGGCCTCAGCCATACAGAAGAAGTTGCATTTATGTTACAAAACTTGAAATTACTTTTTTCCCCCAGTGTTGTTAACTAAGACTGTATGTTTCTTGTTTTGTTGCAGTGGTGGAGGGATGGTTTTATTTTTTTTAATAAGGGGAATTTTCTAACATATTAGAATAATTGGATTCTTTGTATTGTGGCTGAGATTAAGACCCTGTATAGAGGCCATTGGATCAAAGCTGATCATTTGAATCTCTGAGGTAGTCTGTATCCTACTGTGCAAAAATCCTGACATGTGTTCTGTGTACGAGCATGGCAGCTTTTGTGTTGGGCTTTGCATTCCAGCAAAATCTTGACAAAGCTGAATAGTCACAGAGAACAAAGTTGCAAGGGGTTTTTGTTGTTGTTGTTGCTTTGGGTATTTTTTAATAGCATTATGTACCAATATTATCAGTATATTTTTAAAATCCAAGTGTTTTATAAAAGTTTTGCCCTTGTAGTGAGGGGAAAACTGGTATTGTGTTGTTTTGGGTTTGTTAACTTACACCAGTGTACCCTTCTCATATTGATAAAACCTTTAATTAAAAAGGCTTTTAATTAAATGTTGACTTAATTTTTGGTCTAAAAGAGGTGTCCACATCAGAAATGTCTCTGACCTTTTAGTTAAATTGACGTAACAGCTAAAACTTGTCCTTTCTACAAAAAGGGGTGTCCTGACAGAATGGAAGGGGGAAGAGCCTTTCTTCTCTTTGGAAAGAGTAGCTTCTGTTTAAAGGGTTCCTCTTCAAAGTAATTAAAAGCCTTTAGTGATAGAGCTGTTTTCCTTCCACCTTTTGTTCTCTCTTTTTACTCTATTATTTCTCTCGCTTTGAACTGATAAGTAGTGCCTGATTGGTTTTACTAACTTCTTAAATTTTTAACTGTTTTCAGTCTAATTTTGACTAGGGACTTGCAGTGAGAGCACAGTGATGTGCAGGTGTGAGAGAAACTTTGTGGAGCATGCATGGGAGAGGTGAAGGAGGGAATCTTGGCTCTTGGATGAGTTCAGATTCCTTGCTGTTATTTTCTCCTGTACATCTCTCTAGGTGCATTTCCATACTCAATGAAGTCTGCACAGCTCGTTCCCTCTCTGGGCACGGGACTCAGGGTCTGCTAGTACTGAAGTGCCTCTGGTTGCCTGCATCAGCCTGGGCTGTAAATCAGTCCCCCTCACACTGAAGTTTGTTTCTGCCTTTCTTGTATGTGTGATGAACCTTTTCAGTTTAGAGCAGGTTTGGTCCGGGAAGAGCTTGACCCAAAGCCTGTAGAAGTGAATGCATGTACTGTCTCTCATCTCTAACAGGCTGTGTATGCATCACCAGGAGACGGGGGGAATCAGAGGTAATGTTTGAGTTAGAAGCATGGAAGAACATAAATATAGGCTAGCTGTTATTTATTTGACAGTTTTCGTGCAAAATCTATACCTGCTGAAATGTCACTGTGGGAGCTGTAACACCTGCCCAGATGTGTCCCTGTGCTGAGAGCAGCCCTGCTCAGCTCTGCAGCCAGAGCTCACACAGCTAAACCAGGCAATAACCATCGTTTAAAACACTTTTCTGTCGTTTTCCTTTGGCTTTGAAGAGGCAGTTAGAGATGCAATAGGAGCCTTATTATGCTTTAACTTAGTGAAGTTGGCTGGTCATATTCAGTGAAACAAACCATGCAGGTGAGGATCCAAGTGCATTGTCTCTCCTTTCCCTCTGTGCCACAGCTGTAACGGGGAAAGCGGATATGGCTAGGGCTGGGAACAGGATATACAGTGAACGCATCAGAAAGGCACTGGAGAACAGCATTTAAAATATTAAATGCCAAGTTGACTGACATATTGCAAGGGCACTGCATTATGGATATTACATACTTTTATTTCTTGAAATTCTTGTGGATATAAATGCAGGGTGGGACACCCACATTATCATAAAGCATGTATTTATCAAGAAAAAAATCAAACCTTTTCTTACCCTGTTCTCACCAATAAATACATGTTTTAAATAAAGAATTATTATACTTTTGAAGATGTATGTTAATACAAGTTAGAATAATAGAAACCTTGTTTCTTTTAGAAACAATTTTTGCTTATTATTCTCTTCTCTTCTGTTTCTCATCCCATTTCTTTTATCTTTTTTTTTTTTATTTTAAGCTATGTGTTACACAAGTGCAAACATCAGTTGTACAGAATCTCTGATCACTGTTCCTAACAGCAATGATCAAATTATTATTTTGTACTGGGGAGCTACTGCATTTCAAGCATCTACATAATGAGAGCAGGTTTGAAATTTTGTATAATAATTAATGTGTTCTGTTGCTCTTTGTCTGGATTTTATTTCAGGGCATCTAGATGATGATGGGCTGCCGCATGGATTCTGTACAGTAACCTATTCATCAACAGACAGATTTGAAGGAAACTTTGTGCATGGAGAAAAGAATGGTCGTGGCAAATTCTTCTTCTTTGATGGAAGGTACACTCTGACTCTTTGATTTTTCTTCTGTATTCTTCCTTCTGCTTGTAGCAATGCAAAACTAATCTACATTGATTGTATGCTGCTAAGTTTCTGGATAAGATTTCTCATGAAAAAGTGTAGCTGGAAAGTTTATTGCTGCTGTAGCCGTTCCTGTGGGGGCTCTGTGTGTAATGAGGTGCCTGTAGTTGTTTCCTGGAGGGATCATGCAGTGGTGTGAGCTTTTTTAGCACTGTAAAGTTATGAGCTAATTAGAAATCCTAAGAAATGGGAGGTGGTCAGGACTATTGAAAGCCATGCTGACAATGACTTGGACATGAAAATTCATAATTGCAGGTTGAATTCTTTGCCTTATAGAGCTACACAGAGCATGCAGCTGGACCAGGAGCTCCCTGTGCTACGCACAGGTGTAGGACCTTGACGGAGAGGCTTGTCCTCTGCTTGGTCAAATTGTTTAGCAGGTAAAGGACTGAGTTAAATACAGGTTTGTTGGCAGCTCTAGTTAGTCCTCTGCAAGTTGCTTGTGGCCTGATTTACTTTCAGAAAAGCCCCTATAATTTCTCCTCTTTTCACTGGGAATTGTGACAGTGAAATGGGACTAGTCTGTGCCTATGGACACCTTGTAAGTCTTCCCCCCACCACCACTGCAGCATTCCTGTCTGCAGTTGCCCAGAACTTCCTCCAAGGAAGCAGCAGATGTATAAAATGACACGATTCTTCATGGTTTTGCAGCTGTTGGTGACACTATGAATAGCAGCTGTTAAACTGACAGTTGTGCTGGGTCTACTGCTCAGCAAAGTTCTGAGCAGGAGCAGAGGTATTGTGCTGTCTCAGTGAGTCAGCTCCTTGTCTGTACTTGCCTTTGCACTTGCTTCATACTGGGGATTGTGGTTTTTTTTCATGAGAAAGATAATATATTTATTCAGTTACGCAGAAAGTGATCAGGCCTCCAAGCTTGGATGAAGAAAAATCCCCACTGTTGTTGGTAGTGGCTTTATTAAATCTTCTCTGAGTAACTGAAAATCAGTACTGCCCAGCAGCTGACTTCTTTAAAATAGCTTTTTCTTTTTTTCTTTTTTTTTTTTTTTTTATTGTCAGACAGCATCTCTATGGACACGTGTACATAATGTTTCTGTGCTGCTGGATGATCTCAGCAGAGTAGATGCTGATTGTACAGTTGGAGGAACTGCCCCGCTGTTTTGTTTGTAAGGCTGCTCCTCCATGTAATCCAGAGTACAGGCAGTGTTTAGTGGGAAAAGTCAGGTTGCTGCTGAGCCTTTTCTGTACTGCTTCAGTGTTGCCAACTCTTCTCTCTTTTTTTTTTCTCTCTCAATTTTCATAACTCTTAAAATAATAGAACAGTTGTCCACTGATGACTTCAGGAACTAGCATAATGAAAATATGCAAAAATAGTCTGCAGTGCGTTTTTGGAAAATGGGATATTTTCATTAACTATTATATATTTTAATTCAGCTAGAGCAGCCTTAACTGAGCAGTGATTAATTACTGAAGATGTCATTTATCTAGCTGTGCCCAGCTAGCAAGACCAAGTTGCTCTCTGAAATGCATGGTTCAGGAATCATGATGTGTCGTAAGAATGACCTGGCATAAAACAGGACACGCTGTTTCCATTAACTGTGCCATGGGCCAGGCTGAGTGCTCACGAAAATGAGCAATAAATATCCAAAGTGTCTCAAAACTCCTCTTCTGTGCAGAATCCTGTGCAGTCTGCTGGCTGGTTTCAGCACTCCTGGGTCTGTTTCCCTTGCAGGCTGCTGGTAAAGGCTGACAGCTGTACTGCTGTAGCTCTGTTGTTGGGGAGCAGCTGAGTCCTGTCAAATACAGGACTGGCTGCAGTGTAAGCATTCTCATTTTTTGAGTGTTGGGGAATAGGATTGGCTGCCTGGCTGCCTTGTTTGGTCAGTTCAAACTTTTCCCTGTACTAGAATAGCTTCCCCCCTTCCTGTTGATCATTTAAGGGAGTGGAAACCTGGAATGAAATATCAGTTGGTTTTTTCCTCTCCCTTCAAAAAAATGCAACGAACTGCAGCATATTATTTAAGAGAGAGAAGTTTCACCTCTGGCATACTCCCTATTTTGGATTGTGTGCTTGAACTTTTCCCTGGTGCCAGTGCTTCTGGAGTGTACTTTGCAGAACACTTTGCACTATAAAGGCAGGCATGAGAGCCGTGCTTGGCACAGAACTGGCAACTGCCCTTCCTCCTTAATTGGAAACTCCTATAAACTGACATCTTCCAGAACACAGTAGAAAACCATTATTTTTCGGGAAAAAGTTTTCAATGTATGCCAATGTATGGGATAGAGGGAGAAAGAGATGAGTGGATCAGTCTCTATTGATACTAACTTAATCCCTGGAAGGATATTACAGTAAGTATTTTCTTCCCCAATTCATAGGACTGGTTTAATTTTTAGGTAAGGAGTATCTTCAATCCCTTCTAGGCCTAGTGGATGATGGGAAGATGGTACACCTGATAAATCTTGAATTTTAGTAAAACCTCACATTGTCAGAAGTATGATCATCTGAGAACCAAACCAGAGAAATACAGGCTAGCTCAGGGTTTGTATTAACAAGGTTTTGTTGATGGATGACACAGAAGCTATTTATTCCCATTTGTGCTGGTCAGGTCTTAGTTGCAATTATTGTGTCTGGCTGCAGACACCATACTTTGAGAGCTTAAAAAAAGGGAAGGGGGAGCAGGGTGGAAATAACTCAGAAACTGTGAACAGTATAAAATTTTCAGAGAACCTGACTTTTTAGGTGAGCTTGAAGGACATGGACTTCTTTCTTAAGGTATCCTTTTGATTTCGTTAGATGAGATGGATCTTTTGGACACAGTTTGGAGCTTAATACAAAGAGAGAAAACATACAAGTTTGAGTTACAGTAAAAGAAAATCTGTTCTTTCCAGGGCTGAAGCACTGTTGTAATTTAGCAATGTTTTAACTTCAGCTGGTGCAATTAAAGGTAACAAGATGGGATTTTTGGTGTTTTTCATTACATAAACTGGGGGTGGCTGCCTCTTTTAAAGAGTAATCCTACACGTGGATGCTGTGTGTGTTGTCACTACAATGGAATTTAAATCTAGTGATCTGTGATAAATTAGAGGGGAAAGTGACATCATTTATAGGCACTGATTTCTGATGGTTCCTTCATCTGCCCTGGTCCTTCGCTGTGCTGTAGTACCGTAGCTATCTGTACAGCTCTGTAGCAACCTGGATCAAGAAATTCATTTGACTGAAAAGTAAAATAGTTTTCCTGTCCCTTCTTGTTTTGCTTGTGGTGTGCATGGAGGCTTTTACTGTAATGTATTGTCCGATGGAAACCTCAGCCAGCTTGCTGAAGTTAGGTAAAAACAGAGCACGAAACTTTAGAAATGAGAAAGTGAGTTCTGAAGAAACATTCCTTCCACAACTCTTGCAAATCTATTCCGTAAACATGTAGAGTCACCTGCTCACAGACACTGTTTGGGTTTATACCTTAGATGTCTGCATCTGAAAAAGAATTATGCTGTGAAAATATGTGTACGCTGACAGCTGGCTGTTAGCTAAGTGTGCTGAAGTAAAAGCTAAACAGGTTGTGTTCCCTCGTGCTAATTCTAACATGAGAAAGCAATAACTAAATAGACCCTCTTTTATGGTGATTCTAAAGCGTTCGTAAGACAAAACCAAAGTGAAATGTTTCTTTGTTTAAATCCAAGCACAGCACTAGTTCTGTTTGACAGACTGTGCTCCATTTTAAGAGAAATACATGAAAAATGACTGCTTTTATCAGGGCCTGTACAAATGGCTGCTGAGTGTATTGCTGGGGAGCTGACACTGAATTGTGGCAGGCTGCAGTTCGTGCCCTGTACAGCAGCTCAATTTCATCTTGCCAGAGAGATGTCAATAAAGGTCCACACATAGCAGGTAGAAGATCCTAATGTGAGAGTAGTCTGCTTGAGCAAAAATTCCTGCTTCGACCAGGAGTGTCCATTTGCTGACTATTTCAGCCTGCAGAAAGTGCCAAGCATGTGATTGAGATGAGTGATGCTGTGCCCATGCAGCACACCCTGATGAAAGGGTGCTGTAAGTTGTTTTCTGCCTTCGGAGCGCCGTGGAATCAAGTTCCTGGTTTTCATCTTGGCTTTCCAGTGTGTTGAGCTTTGGGTTCACCCTGAGAGGTGAACAGTCTTCCACTGCTGATTTCTTTCTCTCTTCACCAGCACCCTGGAGGGGTACTACGTTGATGATGCCCTGCAAGGCCAGGGAATCTACACCTACGAGGATGGAGTGGTCCTTCATGGCACCTACGTGGATGGAGAGCTGAACGGCCCAGCCCAGGAGTACGACAGTGACGGGCGGCTGATATTCAAAGGGCAGTATAAAGACAACATCCGACATGGAGTCTGTTGGATTTATTACCCGGTAAACCTGACCGCCTGCTCTCCTTGTAGAATCATATACCTTTCTTTTCTTCCCCAGCTGAAATAAATACCCGTCATGACCCAGCTATCCAAAAATCGGGACACAGAGATCTGGGTAAAAGATCTGTGCATTCTGATTTTGGATAATCCAACACAAAGTTCGAAGTTTTTTGTGTTGAATGTTTGCCTAGTAGATGAGATTCAACAAGGCTGCAAGATGCCTCCACCATTTTCATCTTCCAGGAAACTCAGCCCCTTGGAAGTGCATTTATACATAATTTGTATGTAATGTAAAAAACAGTATGTTTATTAATTTATGTATTATCTCTTTGGGAAGGCTGGACTAATGATTTTGCCAGTTTGTAGTGTTGGCTGCAGGTGAGGAACATGGAAGCCATGCAAGTTACTGCAATCTGCTGCTCTTACTAAAGTAGGAGAGACTGTTTCTGCAGGCTATGTTGTGAAGTCTGGCTTTGCCCAACACATCAGGTGTAACTGGTGTGAGAGCTGTGCCTCTGAGTGGAGTTGTGGACAAATGATTTGCTAAGCAATTGAGCAAGCCAGTATTTTATCTTTTTGAATTTTGATGTTCTTTTACAACTGTGCTAGTTAAGGTAATGACTGTTGTACTAGTTTTTATGGAGCTTTTGATGCAAATTTTAAAAAATATATAATTCCTATTCAGCCTTACACAGCAGAGTTGAACGTTTCAGTCTTACCTGGTGCCAATAAGGGGGTAACATCTGCATGTAATTAAGCTGCTGGTCAAAACCCAGTCTAATTCTGTGCTTGACATGGCACAAACTTTAGTTGCAGATTCATTACTAAATGCATAGCACCACTGGCTGTTCATTTTATTTACTAGTTTTCACTGTTTCCATTAAGTATGTGTTAGGATCAACAAATGCTTGGTGTATGCTGCCAAAAGTTTTTCGGTCCTAGTGTATGATCTACACACAGCTGACCCTTCACTTCATGTATCTCCTGCTTCATCTTCCAGCTGACAAAGTGTTGCTGTACCTTTTGGATAATTAGAGCTTGTTTATCATTGTCATCTTGCCAGACTCAAGGCTGCAAGGTGTTCCAAAGAAATCCTCTGCCATGGAACCAATTGTTTCCTCATGGCTCTGTGCAGGATAGTATGTGCATAACTTTTTTCCTAGACTTAAGGTTCACTGTTCCCTATTAGAGCATGTTTGAAACTCTTTCATCCTTGGAGTAGAATAAAACAGTGTCACTTTGAAATAGAGCATGTGCACAGTGGTCTTGATATAAATCAGTCGGTTTCCATATCACACCTGCTGGTTTTGCTCCAGGGTGTTCTTCAGAGATGCTTCCTTGTCTCCTTTGAAATAAACACCTGAAGTGGTTAGACCTGTGCTAATTTATGTATCTCATTCTGCAGTTTTGGAAATAGACCTAACTGGAACTGCGGGCAAATCACAGATGGCAAAGCCCAGGGCTGAAATGTGTAAACCTTGGAGAGGAAAAGTGTTGCTGTTGAATGCTTTCCACAAACAGTTGTTCTCATTGAGCACCACCTGACATTGGGGGACATTCTGGGACAGAGAAACTCTCCAAGAGCTGTTTTTCTTTAATAGGCTTAAGTCTTTAGAGGTGCCATGCAAGCAAGGCAGCATTAATTTTTTTTTCCTCCAGCATAGTATCATGGTAATCAAACTTGGACATCTGTGTGGCTTTGATCCTTGTTTTGCAGACTGTACACATAAAAATTTCACCAGGTGAAACTGAAGATTTGTGTCACATGGAAGAAAAGACCTTGGGTTTTGCCTATTCCAAACAGCATAGAAAATAAGTTTTCTCCTAACTGGAATGACTTAGTCCTGCTTCTTCATGTATCTGTTTCTCCCTCATTTTCATAATTTCACGTCTGAACTTACAGTTGCACTTTTAAAAAGTTCGGGAAAACCCTTTCATTTGCTGAAGATGTTGCCTAGAAAATAGAATAGGTCACCCCAACAATGTTAGAGTGACTGTAAAAGCAAACCTTTACTTGAAAGCTTTCAGGTGCACAATATGGCAAAAACCACACGTTGATACAGTAATTCCACTGTTTTTATAAGGTTAGTTGATTGGTATACCTATCATATATTGTTCACTTAAAAGGTTAGTTGGTTAGATAATAATTCCCAGGGTTCTGCCCTACTAGAAGCAGTCCAGAGGCTTCTTTTGCCTCATTTTTATGTCTGGTCCAGATTCTAGTTTGAAAACAGAACATTCTCAGTGTAGTTGGTTCTCTTCTTGGAATAAGATTAAACAATATATTAGGAATGTGTTTAGAAGGTTAGCTTATTGCTCCTAAATGTAGGGAAAAAGGGATATGAAAAGTACTAGAACCTACAGCCATGTATTTGCAATCTACAAAGCTACAAATATATGAAAAATAGAAAAAGCTGAAAATCTTAGGCATCAAGGATAGCAAAGTATAACTAAATCTTTGCCTTTTCTTTCTCGCCTGTGCTCTCAGGATGGAGGCAGCCTTGTGGGAGAAGTGAATGAAGAAGGAGAGATGACTGGAGAGAAAATAGCCTATGTGTATCCTGATGGAAAGACGGCATATTCTGGAAGGTTCATAGATGGAGAAATGATAGAAGCAAAGCTGGCAACTCTGACAGCTGTTGAGGATGGGAAACCTCAGTTTGAAGTAGTACCAGGCAGTAAGTTCAGCTAACCCAAACTTGTATTCCTGCTCCCAGCCCTTTGCTGCAGACAGCGTGGTTCCTGCGATGTTCCCTGCTGGAGACTGGCTGTGATGACACAAGCTGATAGTGAGGGGCCCTTTCTCCAAGTCACAGAGGTGGGCAGAGAGGCAGGTGGAGTGATCCCTGTGCCCTGTGAACAGATGGGAAGTGTCCCCTGCATGGTCCTGCCCAGCTGCATTTCACAGCTTCTCTCACATTTCTTCCCTTCTCTCACTGCTGTGCTCATGGGCGCAGTCCTGCTTGTCACACACCCCACTGCCCTCTGTGCCAGCTGGAAAACCTGCTCCATTCACCTTGTTAATGATGGCACAGCTACAGGCATTCTGTCAGTGAAATAGCTGCAGACGAGAGGGAGGCCCTGAGTTGGTTGTAGCTCTGTCAGCTGGCTTTATGCAAGTCAACGTTAGCACTGGGAATGTTCTGGCACCTGCGTTGCTGGGCTGAGATTGGAATTAGTGAACCAGATTCAGTCGTTGTGTAACAGTGTGATTCAGCAGCACCCCTCAGTGTGGCTGGTCCTGCTGACAGAAAGTGGCTGTGAAGTGTGTGGGGGCAGGGTGGCGCCTTCTCCAGTGGCTTGAACCTGTAGTTCTGGAGTGGGTTTGTTGCTCTGAGGTGTCTGTGATGTTTTGGAGGAGTGTGGGTTAAGCTGCAGTAACAAGCAGGGACCGTGCCTAATGCATTTACTGCTCTTGCCAGCAAAAATTATCTCACTTGATATGAAACGGACACATAAAGCTCAGTGAAAAGGTATTGACAAGCAAATGCATATGAGTTTATTTTTTAAATTGCTCAGTTATGGTAGCAAGTCAAAGTTTCACTTAAAACTTGTTTTCTAAGAGGGTACAGTTGTGCTTTTTAAATAGGATGAAGTTACACTCTAGAGTAAGCTGCCTTCAGCCAGAACAGATTCTGGACACCAGGGGCAAAGGCCTTTTATTAAACTTTGTAGTATTCTGTTTTGTGGGTTTTTTTCCCTATCTTGTTTCCACCTTCTTCTTAACATAGCTCCAAGATAGTCCTCTGGCATTGGGGAGAGGGATGTAAGAATATGATTAGAGCTGTACTACTGAGTTGCTTATTAATGGCAAGAAATAAATGACTGTAGCAAGGGTGCATTCTGATTACTGAATGTTATCTTCTGGCTGAAGTCTCTTTAGGATTTGGATGAGAAAATATTTCATATTTGAAGTAATCAAGTTGTTGGGATTTTTTTTTTTTTTAGTTAATGGGCTATTGAATATATCCTTTTAAATTTTGCTTTACTTCTAAATAATATTTAGAGACACTGGGAGGGTCAGTTTTGAAAGACTATTCAGTCCTCCTCTACAAGTTGGTAATTTGAAGAACATATGTATCACCTTTTTGTGTTTGTACTGTTACTCTAGAGTGTTGAGGGGAAAAAATAATCAAGAAGCAATATTTCACTTAAGGCTTTTTACAGATGCAGTTCTGTTTAATACCTTTTTTTGGAAGCATAACATTTATTTTTTGCAGCCATTAAAATTTAATTTTTTACTGTCTTGATTAAGTTAAAGATTGCATACTCTCATTACTGCCAATTAGTTTATTACCTTCATTGATTTTGGATTTTTTTAGGCCCAGTATACAGTTTTGACAAATCTACTTCATCCTGCATTTCTACAAACGCCCTTCTTCCTGATCCTTATGAATCCGAGAGGTAGGCTTTTTTCCCTTCTCCCTATATTTCTTTACTTTTATGTATTTAGGGCCTAATTTTGCAAAGTTTTTCTAATCTAAAACTTAAAATATGTGTAAGGGTTTGTAAAATGGAAGCCTTGCTCTGTGTGTGTACCTCAACTGTAGGCCCTTTCTGATACTCTGTAATATCTAAATAAGTGTTTAGTAAAACATTTGCTTTAATTTTCATTGAGAACTTGAAGATGTGGAACTTCACCTTGAGAACTCTTGCTCCTCTGTGCATATACATGCCAGCAGCCCCAGCTTGGTGGGGACTTCTGGGCTCTGGTATGTTACTGAGGGTGTTCCTGAATTGAAGCCATCATTGTGGAGTAACAGTAGATTGGCACTTAAAAAAAAAAATGAAAATTTTCCAAGTCAGCTTGAACTTCCCACCAAATAGCAGTTTTGATAAAATAGAGAGAATATACAGAAGAAAGGGAAGGAGTTCCGTATAGAGATTTGTAATTATTGTTGTTGTTGTTGTTAGCTTTAATATTAGCTTTATTGTTATATTGAAGTACTAGGTTTTATCCCCAGTAGTGTTGTGATAATACTTTTTGAAAATTGAAACTGCAGCCAGTCACTATTTCCATGCCCTGTTCCTCTTGTAGGGTGTATGTGGATGTTTCTCTCATTTCCAGTGCTGGAGAAGGATTGTTTTCAAAAATAGCAGCAGAAGCCAGTACAGTGATGTCCTTCTACAATGGAGTGCGAATTACACACCAGGAGGTAAAGAAGAGAAAAAAGTCAGTCTGAATTTTCACTGCTCCTGAAATTTTCTTTTCATAGTAGGATCTTGCACCCACCACCTTCCCACCCTTGATTTAATATGATGGAGTTAATTGAAAGAAAGTGCATGCTCACCCATATGTAGATTAAAAAAAGTGTGGGTTGGTTTCTTTTAATGACTTCCATCCATGAAAAGCTTTATTTGCATACATTTCAAATGTTGGCTTTCAAACTGCTGGCAAAGTTGACCCCTTCACACAGACACTGGATTTTTGCCTTGCAAACTAGGTAGACAGCAGAGACTGGGCCCTCAATGGAAATACAATATCCCTGGATGATGAAACAGTCATAGATGTGCCAGAGCCCTACAACCACGCTGCCAAGTACTGTGCCTCGCTGGGGCATAAGGCAAACCATTCCTTCACTCCTAACTGCACCTACGACCCGTAAGTACAGCCCTGCGTTTTGGGGTAGGAGCTGCATGTGGCTGGCTGCGCTCACAGCGGGGTCCCGGGCAGCTGCACGAGGAGCAGTGTTGGGCTGGGAGTAAAGAAGGAGTTTGTACTCACCTAGGCTGAGCTGGAAATGGGCTGGCATTGTGGGTGCTTGATGTCTGTTGGGACTTACACCGTGGAGTATCTTGAAGTTTGCAACTTGTTCGTTCTGTCGTGAACTCTGTGAGTTGCTTCTTGATTTTAAAATGCATGATCACAGCACTCTAAATCATAGCTTGGCTAGAACTGCACTGTATTTGCTGAACTACTGATGCTTTGATGAATCAATATTTTTGCTCTTAAATCTTTATGAGGTTGACTCAAAGAAGTCTGTTAATTTGGTTTCAAATTATGCAATATTGCTCTGAAGTGAGTGAATTCTGAAACTGTAAAAGGGGCTGGCACAGTCTGTGAATTGACAGCTGAGCCTAGCAAAGGTGCTTTTTCCCCTAGGTTTGTTCATCCTCGTTTTGGGCCCATCAAGTGTATCCGTACCATCAGGGCTGTGGAGAAGGATGAGGAATTGACAGTGGCGTACGGGTACGATGACAACCCTGTGGGGCAGAACGGGCCGGAAGCACCGGAGTGGTACCAGCTGGAATTGAAAGCTTTCCAGGCTGCCCAGCAAAAGTGACATGGGAGCACCTTCTCCATTCAGCAAACTGAAACAGAAACTTGGATCTATGCACTACCTTTATACTGAAAACTGGACAACCAGGGATTGTTCACGCTTTTGCATCATAACTTTGCATTCTGTGTTAAGAGATAAGTTTCTTGCATACTAACTAGGTTTGACTGTGTTACTCATAGCAGATTTAAAAACTAACTAGCGTTGCACCAGTCTTATCTGGAGAAATTATTTAATATTCTATACAAGATGTGGTATTCTTTGGTAGCTTCTGCTTTTGCACCATATGCAAAGATGCCAAAAGACTAGAAAGAAACTAAAATGGGTATATTGTTCACTTTTAGTTGGCAGACTTAGTGTTGCTCTCTATCTGCCTAGGCATTATTGTGCAACTGCATTTTGCATATATGCCACTTGTGATGATAACAGTAATATTTTGATATTCTCTAATAGTAGCATAATTTTGCCTTTTAAACCTTTGATCTGAATCTTGCAATAGAGCAGTTTATTTATTAGCATATAGGAGGCTGGGTTTTAACTCCCCTTTCCTCTTGTCTGAACGTTGTTCTTTCTACAAATCCTCTTTGCAGGAGAAAATCCTTTCTAACTAGCGGAAAGGCTTGTGTGTGTATGTGAGAGTGCTGTGTGTTGGTCTCTGTGGCTCTCTAAATAGTATAGCAACAAGTCCAAACCTAATATTTATCTAGCCTTTATGGCTGGCTTATTTTATTTAATTTATTATTATGACATGCAAATGAAGCTGTTCTTGCATGAAGATTTTCTGAAAAGGAGAAAACAGATTGGCTTGTTGAAGGACTTTCAGAAGTCCATGTTCTGGAAGGCAAGCACGTTACTTGCATCAGTGTCCATGAGTTGGTTTGTGTGCTTCACCTGTTCAAGCAGCCAGTTCTCAAGGCAAAAGATGCTTGGATCTCCCATGGATTCTCTGAAAGGAGGTGCATGTATCTGGGGGCAGGCTGTAGTGCTTGGTGAAGGAGAGCTGTTACTTTTTCTGTGTGTTCGCTTGATAAAACAATATAGCCTTATAGCCATCTTTTAGTAGTTCTGGTTTAAGATACAGTGAATTAATATAGTATGAGGTATCAAAATAAGATTTTTTTTTTAAAAAAGGAAAGATATTAAAAGATTGTTTTTGAAAGACAAACAATGAATGTAAAAACCATCACTCGATGCTCATATTTAGAAACAGCAGTCAATCCATAGCTTTGTTGCAGCCAGCAGTGGGGGCTTGTGAATATTCATCTGCAGGACTGTGTTCTGGGGTTTTTCAGGGGTAGGGAAATTGTTGTGCAGTTTTTCAGATACTGTACTGGTCTTGCCTAATGCTGTCTAAAAGAGAAATAATGTATTGTCTTGGTCTGGGTACTGGAGCCTTTCTGGGACTCTGATACTCTCTTTTAGGTTTAGCAGCTTAGGAAAAACTCAAATGCATTTGCAACACTTTCTTTAAATGTTTGTAGTTTTAAAAAGTTTGTATATATGTAACATAAATGATTTGGGAACAGGACCTACCTTTCTCTTGCAACACATTTTGGTTGCTTGCTTGAGCTGTTGGAGGTGTCTGGGAGCTGGGCAGGGAGAACGTGTTGGGTACCTGCAGGTGGAAGGATGAAGTTCCTGTTGTGTGCACTCCGAGAATCCTTGCTTTGGTACCTGGGCAAAGTTGGGAATTACTGGTAAGAACCTGGGGCTCTGTTTAGTCCGTGTGGCTGCTCACAAACCTTTTCCAGCACCTCACCATTTCAGCCTGCACAGAAGCTGCTCTGTGCACATGCTGAGACAGGGGACAGGCAGACTCAGGGCATTGTGACACTTCAGCAGTGATCTGCATGTGAGCTGTGACACCTCCTATCTCCTCATGCTGGACTCTTGGGTTGCAGCTGCACGTCTCATCCAAGGCAGAGGTGACAGCTCAGGGACTCGTCTGAGTGTGCAGAGACACAAGTGAACCTCACAGGTGAGGGAGAGTTGGCAAAGGTCAGTCAGCAGCTCAGCTTCAGCAAACCATTCTCAAAAAGAAATATGCATGACTTGATCTTCCTTACCTGCCCACAGGTTCCTACTTTAGGTCATCAGCCACTTGCAGGAAAGCCTTTGGTAGGGAGCTCTCATGTCTGTCTTGGGGATTCTTCTGCCAAGACATGAAGTTTGCAAGGTTGAGTTTAAGTGCAGGGAAGAGTAGAGGAAGATGTGCCTGAATCCTGCTGGGAATGGATGGTAACTCCTTCCGCAGTCTTGATAACCTGCTTTGGACTGCTGGCCTCTCTGTGCTCGCTGGGGAATTGTGCTTAAAATGTTCTGATCTCTTGAGCTCCTTTGCCTTCATTCCTGATCAGTCTCCGATTCCTCTGCTATCTCCTCTTTGTGTGGAGTTGCTTGTGTTTTAATAGATTTGTCAGTCTTCATATTGCCTGATTTTGAGATAAATAGAATATAGGTGCTCTTTGTGCATCAGGCTTGAAGATTGTATCCTAAAATAGGGAAATTCTAGGGAAAAAAAAGGCACTGAGTTATCCTGTGTCTTCTCAAAAAATTTGGTGACAGTCAAGCGGATTCTTTTGCACACGGGTGTAGCCTGGTAGCATGCCACAGCTGTGGTGGTTATCTGTTAGCTCTGCTGTCCTTCTCAGCTCTGTAAAATCCGTTGGTCCTTCTATAGCTCCCTTCTTCAGTGACCAACCTTGTATAAAAGTTGCAATTATGGAGTTGCTTTGGCTTGATTCAGGACCAAGCCTTTTAACTCTTCTTTGTTCTCTCTTTCTTCCTAGTCTGTTAGAGCGGAGATGGCTGGGATGACTTTTGCCACTGGGTGGTGAAAGGGCTCAATGTGTCCTTCAGAGGTGTGCATTGGCAGCCCCTGGTTCAAACACAAGTTAGTTACAGAACTCCAAATAATGCCTTAACTTGGTCAGTGTGTTGCAGCTCAGTTTCTGGGGCTCACTAGAGAGCAAGACCAGCTTCACAAAGCCCCTCATTAGTAGTGTGATGACATATCCATAGACACGAGACCCACACCCAGCCATGGTTTTCATTTGGGGCGGAGGAAGCATCACCTTGCACAGCAATCTGCTCAAGTCTGTGGGGTGCAGCTGACTACTGGTGAATATGCAATAAGTAAAGAAGCTCCACTTCTCAGAGTCTGGCCAAAGACCTTTCCTGTTGGCACAGAAGCGGGGAGGAGAGCTGATGCCAGTCAGCTGAGCCTGGGTGAGCAGCTGGCTCTCAGGATACTCATTGTGACTAAAGAATAGCACAGGAGAGCTTGGAATTGCTGCTTTTTTCAGGTACAGTTCAGTTCCCGACTGCCCATCTGCCTTCCGTCTGCAGCACTTCATGTGGCTCCTCTGTTGGGAGGGTTACTTGATCTCCTTTGTGAGAAGCCTGTATCATCACCCTGTGTTAGAGGCTGCTGATTGTCTCTTAAAAAAACCCCCATAAAATCTGAAGTGGATCTTCCTGTGATGGCAGCACAGGGTTTTGTCACCAAGAATACAGAAGCCTTGTTTTCTGAAGAAGTGGCTAATCTTGGAGACAAAAGAGTCAGAAAAGTTGCAGCTGAGAGCTGCCTGCTGCTAGGGTCACTCCTCTGGATAAGAAGGAAAAGGGCTTGGGCCGTGGAGGGGGCGTCTGAAGTTGAATCTTATGCTATAATTTTACTTCTGGGGATCTACCTGATTTTCTTTCACAAATCTGAAAAGGCTTTTTAAATTTTTTTCCCTTTTTTTTTTTTTAAATAGTAATTACAAAAAACTTAACCTACATAAAAACCTGTAAATCTTGACTGTTGAAAAAGTCAAAGGAAATACATGGAAATGGCTTTTCTTCAGCAGTGAGAGCTTTTGACCTTTCCTCGCCATGACACCTGCTGGGGTGGCCCGTGCTTTTAATCAGGCACAGCTCCTGGGCATGTTTTGGGAGCTTTGGGAGGCCACAGGGTGAGGCTGCATGTTTTGTGAGCGACCAGGCAGCCTTGTCCTTGGCACAGCCTTTCCGGATGCAGGAGCATTGCACACAGATGGCAGTGGGTTCTTTCCTGGGGCTCTTGTAGCATGTAGCTGCTGTGGAAGCAAGAGCTCCATCGGGGATTTCTCACCCTCTGCCAGGCTCTGGAGGAGCAGAGTAGCCAACATATCCCATCTGGTAAGAGAAACGGAGAAATGATGAAAATTGCCACTTCTTTGTTTCCTTCCCAGCTGTCTGCCCTTGTCCTCCAGTCAAACCAGTGCTCACCACTTGGGTTGTGCCAGGGGTGCAGTGGTGTCGCTTCTGTCCCAGGGACTTGTGTGATTTGTGTCCTTTCACTGAGTTTGGTGGTCTTTAGGAAAACGCTGCCGTTGCGATGAGGTAACATTACACAGAGCTGGGTATCTGCTGCTTTGTTCTCCCATGGCCCAGCAGGATCGCTGCTGCTGCGGGTGCCTGAGGAATTCACCTCCCAGCACAGAAAAAAACCAAATTGCTTTGAAAACAATGTTACTGAAGTGTCTCCTTACAGGATGGGGTGCTGCATATAGACGCCTGTTCCTCCCTTCCACTGCACTGTCCTGCGAGGAGAGCAGGCGTGGGAGCAGCTTCACCTGCAGGTGGAAATGGGCTTCACCTGCAGTGAACTTGTTCCTTTTGCTTCATGTACTGGAAACATGAGAACTATATTTTTGGACAAAGAATTTCTAAGCAGTCTTATAAGGGATTTTTTTTTTTTTTTAAAGAAAAAAATAGGTGCAAGATTGAGTGCATGTTTACTTGCCCCAGATCAAAGGTTTTGAACACTAAGGTCGCTCTCTCTTGAATGGACTCTCCTCTGTCTTTGGGAAATGGAACCTCCTGCCCTTTTCCTCTTTACCAGTTTACTGTAATTGTATTTTTTTCCCCTAGAAGAAATATCTGTAAAAAAAATTATAAGCAATTAAATGTTCAAGCCATAAAATCATGAGTGTAGGAAGACCCTCTTCACAAGTTTTAACATTTGTATGTAAAATTATATTTGTATGAAATATTTTCATGGTAGAATGAATATTTAAACAAAAAAAGTTCTAGTAAGATTTAAACCAGATTTGAAAGGATGTCTTTTTGTAAGATGCAAGTGTAATTGAATACTAGTAAGTAGTTTTTTGGGGTTTTTTTTTTGTTTGTTTGTTGGGGATTTTTGGTGGTTTTTTTGTTTGTTTGGGGGAGTTTTTTGTTGTGTTGGGGGGGTTTTTTTGGTTTTGTTTGTTTTGGGTTTTTTTTAAAAAGAGATACAACAAATGGCCCTTACAATTACAAATGGTCGTTTCTGCTATTTGGGAAAGTATTAATGCAGCATTACATGCAGCTGGCATAAATAATTGCATTATCAAGGCTAGTCACATCTTCAAGACATACCTCTCAGCTTGTCCCTTTGTGGTACTGTACAAACGACCTATCCCTCCTTTGTGCAGATTCCCTCCTAGAAAACTTTTCCTACTGTAACAAATTTAACTCTGAGCTAAGATCCACACTAAAATTGTGTATTACTTAACAGTTTCTGCTGGGCCTTCTGCTATTTGAATACTCTTTAGCCCATAATTACTGGGTGTCTCTGTTCTGAAGAACTAAGTGCTAAAGAATAATCTTTGGGGTAAGCTTACACATGTGTTAACAGTTCACCCCGAAGTATTTAACTTGTATACAGTACTTGATAGGTGTTTTATGACATTTGTATTCGAACTATGAGCCTTACTGAACATCTGTAGGTTTATTCATTACTTTTAAAAAATGGATAACTCTAAGAAAGATGTTTACATGAATGCTGATTGCCCTTCCTTTGATGTTATGAATGAAGTTTTTATAGTGTGTTTGGGCGTATGTGCAAGGAAGCAAGAAAAGTGTTTCTGGGGAAAAACAGACTTGACAAACATTTGTAATAAGTGAATTTTAAAGATTGCTTTAATTGCGCTATGAAGGCATTGCAAATATTAAAATATTCAACAGAAAACTCTTATCTCTACTTGTTATTTATCACAGTTTTGGGCATCCTCTGACCTCTCCCTCTTACTTGTGCCCTGTGTGCCCACCATTTTTGCTGATGCACAGGAGCAGGATTTCATACAGTTAACACATTAGGCCACACAGTTAGGCCACATTATGTAACTAGTGAACACCTAACACCACTTGTTTTTTTCTGGCACCTCTGCTACTTTTCTTACTCCTCTTTTTCAGTGCATGGAACATGGGCTCCTGTTATGTTGTGGTATGGAAGAACATCCCGCCCCAAGTGTCTTTAATTATTTTCCTCTGGGGCATTGGGAAGGTGCAGCAGGGGTTCCTTCCAGGCAGGTCACCTATTCCTCTGCCTCCTAGTTCCATGTCCATACCCTGCTGGGTGAGTGGTGAGGAAGGGGGCAGCACTTCTGGTGCCTGCTCTGCCTTCCCCTCTGTGATCACAATTGCTGAGGTAACTGATCCTCTCCTGCCTGTGCTGGGTGTGCAAAGACTGTGTCCTCCCTGCTCTGCCAGGACACAGAAGGGCCTTGTTTGGCTGTGACATTGCCCCTTGAACCTTCACAGTCCTAAAGGGCTGGAAGGATGGGTGCTGGGTGTGTATTTGCAAGCTGTGTGGAAGATGACGCTGGGATTGTGGATGCTGCCAGGTGCTGGCTTCACCCAGCCTGTCCTGGTGTAATAACCCAGTGCACTGTGGAGGTGCAGTGGGTTTATTTAAAGAAATTACACCTGACCTGTGAGCTGATTTCTTAAAAACATTTCAGGAGTAGGCAGATTTTAGTGCTATGCTTGTTAGGATTTGGCTGAAAGTGCTTGGGTCGTCTTGAGACTAAACAACCCGAGGTCCCTCAGCCATTCCTCATCAGACATGGTTTCTAGGCCTTCCATGAGCCTTGTTGTCCTTCTCTCCAGCGCCTCCATATGCTTTCTAAAGTGAGGCGCCCCGAGCTGAGGACAGCACTCGAGGTGTGGCCACACCGGTGCCACAGTGGGAGGGATGATCACTTCCCTGCTCCTGCTGTGCGTGTGAAGCAGCACTTACGGCTGCGGAGAGAAAGAGAAAGAAAAAAAAAAAAAGGCTGAATTGCTGTGGAGAAGGGATGGGTGGAGTGCCAGGCCCGGCAGCCCGAGGTGCCCGGGGCGGGGCGCCCGCTCCCGCCGCAGGCGAGGCGGGACGGGACGGGCGGGTGGAGCGGCAGCGGCGCTGGCACGGCGGAGGGTGGCACGCCCTCGGCGGCTTCTTCTGGCACCGGCTCGGAACTCCTTTCCCTTTCCCCCAACAGAGCAGGAGCTCTCCCGACGCCGCCCGGTGCCGCTGCAGGTGAGGGCGCGGTGGGCGCGGCGCTTTCCGGGCGGCGGGAACGGGACGGGGCGAGGGACACGGGAGGACACGGGAGACGGGTCTGGAGCCGCCCTGGCCGGCAGCAGCCATGGGAGGCTCCGGGCTCGGCGCTGGCTGCCCCAAGGGAGCAGCGGCGCCTTCCTGGAAAGGTGCGGAGCTCAGCTTCCAAGTGGGACAGGGCCCGGGCACCTCCTGCGCCTCTGCGGGCAGCAGAAGCGCCGAGGGGAGGAGGTCAGCGCTGGGCTCTGAGGTGACGATGGCGCGTTCCGCTCCGGAAACGTCGGGAATGGTGTCCTCGTCACCTGCCGGGCAGCAGCCGCAGGGATTTCCCTACAGGCCGCTTGCCTTCGATCCCCGAGGGATGGACTCTGTACTCCTGGAACAGGTCCGGCGCCCCAGGCGATGCCCACGGGTGCTCATGCTCCTGCCCCTCGTCTCTCTCCTGCCTAGGAAAAGCCATTCTCCCGACCCTGGGAGGCCCTGGCTCAGCTCATCCGTCTCCGTGCTCGGGGCTTTATGTGGGAATCGAGCAGAATGGACCGGTATCGATATTTCATCTTTAACCAGAGGAACATGGTCGTGCTGGGGATGTTTCAGATCGCCTTCAGCACTGTGTGCATCACCAGCGGGTTCATAGACGGCGTTTTCAGAACAGAGTCTCAGCTGGGCAAAACCAGAGCTCCAATCTGGGCTGGCATGGTAAACTTGTACTATGTTTTCTATGCTTTGGTTTGTGGTGGTTTTTTCCCCCATTGCTGCCCACTAGTACTCATATTGGGGGTGGGAGGGAAGTCAGGATTTATTGCCGGCTCTTCTTTTTTTTAATGCTTTGAACCCAGTTAATAAAAATTTCCTTATCATGATATAGGCAGAAAAGTGCAAGCAGGCTTCCCTCCAAAGGAACTAAATTAAATACATTTCTGCTGGATAACATAGAAAATGTGGCATAGTGACAATTGACAGGATTTTTTTGGCAGAAGCATAGTGACCATAGAGAATCCACCAGAGATTAGGAGGGGAACACTTCATCCTCTGGTCAGGTAGATGAACATGTGTGTGATGATCTGTGTCCCACAGCACAGTGCCCCTAATTTTGGTACTGCAGTGAGGAGAGGGCAGGAGGTGTCCCTGCTCCCTGGCATTTAGCACCCTGATTTACCCTGCTGAGCCGTGCTGCAGGGAAATCATACTGCAGAGCTCTCTCCAGTGCAGAGGCTGCCTGTCTCCTTTTATTAGTATCTTTCTTTCTTCTACAAGATGCATATGGACTTGGGAAAGCGACACACATAGCAAGTGAGCAAGATGCATGTCACCCATGTCCTGGCCTCAGGAGATGCTACAGAGAAAAATAGAAGAAATTAGCAATTCTCTTCCCATTTCTGATGCAGCAGTTACTCTGATGCTGGTCTCCCAGTTGCCAACTCCTTTTGTGCTCCGCAGGTGATGGGAGTCCCAGGCGTCCTGGCTTTGTTCTCCTCGCAGAGGAAGAATCCAATTCTCGTAAGCTGGAGGGGCACATGGGTGCTTTTGTGTATGGGGCTGGGGCAAAATGTTGGGGCAATCAAAAACATTTTGGGGAGGGAATGACCCTCCTGGTCCTCCTGCAGCATTAAGAGCTTATTCCTGTGAGTTATCTTCAAAAAGCTGCTGTGTTGGTAAGAAAGAGGAGGATGCAATGTTACCACACTTTCTGCTGCAGCAGACAGGCGCTGGGCTTAATAAAAGGCAAAAATCTATAAAAGCACTTGGTTGCAGTACTTTTCTTTTGGTGGTCCTTCATGTTGTTAAGAACTGTGTACACTAAGATATGAAGCGAGTTAACAGGTTTGCATATCCTAGGCAAGTTTCTCCAGCCATGCAAACTCCAAGGGGGGATATTGTATGTAAATATGATGTCTAAGACAAAGTCTTTGGGTAGCACCTCTGATTAATATTCAGGACTCAGCTGTAGCTCAGAAACTCAGTATTATGAAAGCCTTTACTGCCCTGTGTTTGGCTTCTAAGTGACTGTTGCTACTGGGAATGTCGTGGTGTTATGGCAGGTCAAAGGCTACCTGTAATGCTTGTGAGTACATTTGCCAAAGGACAGCTTTAATTCTGCTCCCCTTCTTTTTCCCACTAAAATTCTCTGTCTGTCCAGGTGAATGTACTGATAGTTGCCTCCATAATCTCTTGTGTTGCCATCCTCATTGTAATAGTTTATAGCTCCTTCACACTGACCTATGGGGAAGAGGAGGAGCTGAGTTCCGCCCCAGTTCATGTTATCCATACTGTAAGTATTGACACCATTATTATTACTGGGGAACATGACACCCTTAATCTGCAAACGGTCCCGGGTGTGACTTACAAACAGAACCAGACTTCCCAGGAAGGGTGACGCTAGGTCAGGTTGGCTGCTTTTGCTTCTGAGTGCAAAAGGGTGGGGTGGGCTGAGCCATGAAAAAATACTGGGACTGCTTGGGGAAAGGTGCTGAGAGCATCCCTGGCCTGGTTTGAGACTCAAATCCTTCCAGCAGGCACCTCAGGTGATAAAGTTACAGCAGTCACAGGTCAGCTGGTTAAACCTGGTGTTATTCCAAGTGTATCCTCCACAGTAAAGCTGAAGAGAAGGAATGAAGCCCTTTTGTGTCTCCAGTCTGGTGCAAGCAATGGCTTGCTGTGGGGGTGAAGGCATTCCAGGAAGGTGAAGCTGATCATCAGTTTATAGCAGGACAAATCAAAATGTCAGGCTGGTAAGATGCGGTGCAGCAAGATGATGTTTCTTATATTCAGTGTGAAGAAGAGCTGCCATTCCTTGGGTTTCTACTCATTGTTAAAGCTATTTCCAAACCCAATGTCATTGCATAGCATCTCACATTTAATCAGAAGCCTTATTTCACTGCTTGCTGTGTTTGAGGTTCACACTTGGCTTGTTTTTCAGAACACAGAAAAACCTTAAATAACACCGACTACAACTCAATCTCCTGCCATGCAGTCACAGCATTCTTGCAGTCATTAGATTATATTTTGGTGCAGAGTTTAATTTTTTAATATGGCTTTATCATCTCCTTTTCTGCTTGCAGAGGTTCATACTCAGCAAAGTGGTCAAGGGTGCTAACATAGCCATGCTGGCTGCATCTGTCTGCAGTGCCTTTTTTGTGCTGGCCATGGCTTACTTGGGCTGCCGGAGCCTTCCACGCTGCTCCTGCTATGACAGTGTAACCGGAATGGTGAGTGAGGAGCCCAGGGCACAAGTTTGGTTCTGCTGAGTGTGGGTGGGAGGCGAAGAAACTGGGAAGAAGGTGTGTTTTTCTCCTATAAACCTAGTCTCAGCTCTACCTCAGTCATGCAGGGCAAATTCTAAGAAACTAAGTGGGATGTTAGAAAGGTTTTATACTTCTTATATTTTTTCCTTTTACTATCTCACTCTTACTTACAGTCTCATGTAAGATCTAACATAAGTTATTTCTATTTCCCAAACTATTTGTGCTGAAGCTACTGTGGCCCTGTTCCCCATGAATTCCTTCTCTCCTCAAAAATTACTCCTCTCACCTTGAAACCAACAGTCGCTTTGGGTACAGGATTTCGAAGACTTACTTTGTGATACTTCCACAATGGAGATTCAAATTCAGTAGTAAAAGTATCCCCTGTGCCGTGTATGAAGTGTGGGGGTGCTGACATAAACGACTTACTGCTCATTCGTAAGGACTCTCTGCTGGGTGAACTCAGTAAATAAATAGATACCAGCTACTTCTCTACTGGAGCAGTTCTGATTATTAGAATTTAATAACACAATTCTGTGTTATTAAATATGTACATCCAACCCTCTGGTTTGGTAAGGAATTAATGGGTGCAGGCCAAGAGGCAGCTGTTCCGGACTAAAGACACCGAGTGGGTAACATGAGGCTACTTTAGACTTTCAAACTAAAACTTAAAAGGAGGAGTGGACTGCGCAGACTTTTAAAATGAATTCAGGTGTATCTTCTTGAACAAATTTCCAGGTGAGGTATTTGATGGAGCTGTTTCTTTCATAGGAGTGGTTGCAACCTAGTGAGGACCAAAATCAGGCTGTGGAAATGGTTTGTGCTGTACAAAGTGAGTAACTCTTTTACTTCCATGTATCTGGGTGTTCACCAGGGATGAGGAAGGAATATTCCGAATAAGCTTTATATCCCAGACCAAAATCCTGATAAGCAAAAGGAACTCAGGATTTTGTGCAAGTGTCTATACCAGGTTTAATGGTTTTCTCTTTCTTTCCTCACACAGGCCCTGGGGGCAGAATTTTTAACTTCCCAGATCGGTTTCCGGCCCAGGATGTAGATGCAGAGGAAGACACATCCAAACCTCCACCATATATCAGAATGACTTGAAAAAGTGGCCAAACATTTTGTTTAAATGTGGCAAAAGAGATGCAAAAAGTTCTCAGTCTTTAAAGATGATTATGCACTTTTCCTTGGCCTTCTGAAAAACACACACAGAAAGAGAGAACTACTGAATGCCCAACCCTGAGCAGAGATCATTGTGCAGAGGGAAAGATCTGCAGGTGAATTTAGATTTTCAGACTTTGTATAGTGAAAATGCCTCATTGCTTCTGGAAAGCAATAGCATATTTTTCTCCGTCTTTTGTACTTAAATCATGTTTTATTTCACTATAATTCATCATGCAATTTGTGCAGCAGTGCTGGCCTTAGGCATTTAAATATTAAATGCAATTTTTATTTTTTTTTTCGACTGCTGTCTCGATTTCTCCCTCTTACTGAATGAACATATTTGGATGAAGGACCCACTTCATCCTTGAGCTTCAGAGTGTTTTCCTTTTCTTCTTGGTAAGAATGGGGGCAGGTAAAATTTTTTATATGAAGCCTTGATAATGCCATTCAGGTGCCTCTGTCAAGATGTGACTTCTGTGGGGTGCACATGTGTCAGTACAATTAGTTTTAGTGCTGAAGTGTAATTAGACTGTGGCAGGAACTGGAGCTGCAGTAGCTCCTCTTATGAAGTAACTTAAATACTATGAATTCAGTTCAGGTTTTCCTATTGTTACTTCCTATTAAACTGAAAGTTTAAAAGAAATCCTTGTTTTAGGGCCCATTCTGCTAAAATTTATTAGTGATCTAGACAAAGCTCTTTTGTTGTATTTTCTCTAGGGGACTTCTTGGTCCTCTAGGCCGAGGAACTACAGCTTCCAGTCAGCCTCTGTCATCTCCTGAAGCACCCAGAATTCCCAGAGGTACTTTATGTTTCACTTTTAGGTGAATGTTTATCTTGCCTTGAGCAGGAAGTGGTAGATGACTTTTCCCATGGTGCAGATGAACACAGCATTTGAACAGGGCCTGGAAAATAAGTTCCCACCTTGAGAAAGTGGATAGTAGGATAAGTCATGCCTATCATGAGGCATGTAACTCCAGGAATTATCTTGTATAAAATTTATCTAATTGCAGTAAATAAGGTGCCTTTCATGGTCCCAAGAGAAGAGTTGTTCTTGATTTAATTTTTTTTCTCTAAAGACTGAAGTCTTTTTCATAACACTGAAAGGGGGACTCCGATACCTAAATGGCTTTAAACTGAAAAAGGCAGGTTTAGGTTAGATATTGGGAAGAAGTTCTTTGCTGTGAGGGTGGTGAGGCACTAGTGCAGGTTGCCCAGAGAAGCTGTGGGTGCCCCATCCCTCAAAGCTCAAGGCCAGGTTGGATGGGGCTCTGAGCAGCCTGATCTGTGGCAGGGGGTCAGGAAAAAGTGATATTTAAGGTCATTTCCAAACCGTTCTATGATTCTGTGATGATTTTATGAAGATGTTTTACACCTTTTGTTGTAGTCTTGAACAGAGAAACACTCTGAGCCACGTATCGAGGGAGTCCCAGTGAACTCTGGCACCACTTTGTGCATAAGGTGCTTGCCAAGTCTCTCTGCCTTTAATAATAATTAAAATTATTAATGTCTGGGAATATCCCTGATCAAGAGTGTAGCCCTAACCACCAGTCTTCCTCCACAGCCCTTCTCAGGTCACATATTGCTTCCTCCACTGCCCAGCTTCAGCCCGGGGAGCTGTCCCCATCTCTGAGTGCTTGGGCCAGCAGCTTCCCTTGGGGCTGCAGGTCCAGCTCGGGCAGCTGGAGGCTTGACTACATGCCACAATAACCAAATTCTTCCTGACTTTGGCTCTAAATACCTTCTTGTGTTTGGCCTGCAGAGCCACAGGAATGGTTGAGGTCAGAAAGGACCTCTGGGGATCATCTAGTCCGACGCCCTCCTATGCCAACCAAAACACAGCTGGTGTCTTGTTCGTTTGGAGGTGTCAATATTTGAATTGCTTTAATATAGTAATTCAAACATTGCCATTCAAAAAGGGATGCTGTGCTTTTTTTTTCTGGAATCATGCCTGTCAGCAGGCATCAAAGCACCAAGTGTGACTGCTCTCCCTGTCCTCAGATGCTTTTGGCACAACTCCACACCATCTGCAATGAAATGCTGGGGAGCTTCTTCTTGCTTAACACAAATTACTGTTCTTGTGCATTAAAAGAAAGTTAGACTCCCTGAGAGGGTACTGGGCTCGCTGATAGCTGAAAGCAGCGTGGCTCTGGTTAGTCTAAACCAGATTTTGCATTGCTAAAACGCACTGCTCAGCCTCTGCATCGTTTCTGGGTGGGAGTTACGGTCCCATCCAGAAGTGCTGTTCCACACCCATCACTGTAGTGTGAGATGGGCCATTCTGAGCATAATTCATCAGCATTTGACTGCTGGTTGAACAGAGCCATTTGCTTTTCCTGTGAGCGTGCAGAGCGACACGTCACTAGTCCTTGTTTTCAAGCGCTGTGCTGTTTCCATCAGCTCGGGCAGATAATTCCTGGGATGAGGGTGGCAGTGCCACCTCAGCTGCTGCAGGTCTGGTCCTCCTGGCACAGCTCTGGGGCACAAGCACCGCACCCAGGCCAGCTCTGAAAGGCTTTGATCAGTGGTATTTAGTGGTAGGTGTGGCAGGTACTCTTTTGGCTGTGGAACAGCCTCAGCAGCAGATACTGAAGTATTGGGGTGTAAAAGAGAAGTGTGCTCTGTGCTGCTTCTGAATTAAAATGTATGCAATTGATTCAGCTGTAGCTATAAGCTGCCATATTGCTTTTACAGTCCTTTCAGTGGTGCAGCTATTGCAGATCACTCAGAGACACACGATTTCAACACGGTGCTTTCTGCAAATGTGGGGGTTTCCAGAAAATGGCAGCTGGAGAATGGAAATCAGTGGAAACCGATTACCAGTTTAATGTCACTCATTCTCTTTGGTTAGCGTTGCAGAAAATGCATTCCTGACTGCAGTTTCCAGTGCTATATTTAGCAGCCTATTCCACATGCAAGGTACAGCATCTTCTCAGAGCTCGCCTGCACCTCCAGGGACATTCCATGGCTTGTGTCACCCCCAGCTTTCGCTGGTGGAAGTCAGGTGGAGTTATGGATCCCTGTGATGGACCCCAAGCACTTTGTGCTCACCTTGTGCCAGCATTGCTTGTAGTAAGTCAAAGATAAAAGGCATTTACATCAAAAAACTTCTTTACCTCCAGGAGGCTGGGACGAACATTGCCCCATGCCCTGACGCACAGAGCAAGGCACAGAAAATCCCCAGGTGATAAAAGCAAAGCCTGCCAGCCTCTCCATTAGCAGTGGCTGGAGTTAATCACCCAGCATAATCAGAAGGTTAATCAGGGAAGCTGATTCTGGTAGTTAATGTTCAACTAAGGGCAAAGAATTTTCTGAAGTCATTTCCCCAACAGAAGGGGCAGGAGGTGCAGGGGAGGATGGAAAGAGGAGGGATCTTCATCAAGGTGAGGATCAGGGAGCCCTTTCAAGCACATCTTTGACAACAAGCCTGCTTGGGATTTTTTTAATACATATTTTAAACATTTTTTATTTATTTATATATATATAAATATATAAATATAAAAATATATAAATATAAAAAATTTTTTCAACTTTTTTTTTTCATAGATATATGTTTGATGCTGTTCCTCCCCTATGCTGCTGGGCTGCTGGTGCTCAGGGTCAGGACAGTCTTTGCTGGACGTAAATGTCTTCCCCCTTTGCTGGCAAAAGGCAGTGAGAAACCAGGGGATACAAAAAGTCACAGCTCTGCATCTCCATAGCCCACGCTGTTCTAGCACAAAGTAGCTGGGAAATTGAATTAAAGCTTCACTATTGGTAGATGAACTGGCCTAAAATATTTCAGGTGGGGAATACTTGCTCATTAAACATGCTGGTGAGTGCTAGAGAAAGGCAGGCTACAGAAGAGAGTCTTAAAAGAGGTGGGAAAGGCCACAAGTAGTAGTAATGAATCAAAATATGAAAATGTTCTGAAAATAGGAAGTGGTATTTGCCTGCAGATGAGAGGAGGAATATTTCTTTTTTGGGTTTGGTTTTTTTTTAATAGTCAGTAGAAACCCCACCTAATATAAGGAGCACAAATTTTTTTTTTGAGTCAGACTGTGTTATTCCTTGATTCTTAGGATCATAGAACCACAGACTTGTTTAGGTTGGAAAGGACCTTTAAGATTGAGTCCAACCATTGATCCTCATGGGTCCCTTCTAAATTGAGATATGATTCCATGATTCTCCAGCACTAACAGTGTGTAAGTGCAGGGAAAAGTCCTTGGACTTACCTCTAACTTGAGGAGGGAAAACCCATCAAAGCAAACAGCATTTTCTGGCCTTCCCTAGCAGCTTATCCATTAAAAACAGGAACTGCTTTGTCCAGCACTTCTTCAGGTCAGTCTAACCCAAGCACATTATCAAAATGCACCTTTCACTGTCTCACTTGCACTTTCTGAGCTGCTGTAGTAACGTCTCCTTTTTTTAAATTTAATTTAATTTTATTTTATTTTATTTTATTTTATTTGGTTTTTTCCTATTTTATTTTATTTTATTTCTATTTTATTTTATTTTATTTTATTTTATTCTCTTTTATTCTCTTTTATTTTCTTTTTCCTTTTTTTTTTTTGTTGCTGTTTGGTTGGTTTTTTGGGATTTTTTTTGTTACAGCTTCATAGTTACAGAAACATGTGTGTTCTCCTTCATTGACTTGGCATTTACATGTCATCTTAATTTTGAAGAAAATGATTTTGTCTCATAGTTCATGTTTCATCTGCTCGCTTCTGTCCACAACACATTTTTAAGTACAATCACTTTCTTCTTTAGTCAATATTAGTTGCAGTACATGCAAATATTGCCCTTGCCCCCCACCCAATAACCATAGGACCGATTCCGGATGACAGATGGTGTTTTCAGTTTCCAAATTCTTTGCTCTAGGCGTATCTCACAGCAGTTGCTTCTGTGTTTCTTATTTTGTCTTATGCAGGCAGCCTCCCAGCCCTGACTGACCCAAGTTTTTCTTCATTCAGCAGCTCTTCACCCATAAAGCCTGAGAGCTAGAGCTTTAAAGCAGATGGTAGAGCTGGAATCCCACCAGTGTCATGTACCACATCACAAAAAGTTGGAATTCCACACAGCACTCCCCCAAGTGTTGTATTATGATGCCAAGTATGCATGCCTGTGATGATCAAAAATACAAATATGTGAATATACTTGTTTTCTGGCCATTATTTTACATATATATGGAGAGAATATATCTTATATATCTTCATTTACTTTATCTTATAAAGTATTTATCTTATATATCTTTATATATCTTTATCTACTATCATGCATAAAAATTAAATATACATATTTAATGATAAAAGTATTGAAATCAACTCTTTCACTTCAGATGCAATTTGACCAAAGCACTGTGAGCCTTCGAAGCTGAAGGCAAGGGCTGCCAGCATTTGTGCTTTTTAACAGCAGCATCACAGTGACTCAGATATTAGCTCAGCACTGAAGTTAGCACTCCCAGGCAGTCATGAGGATGCACAGGAACTTGAAAACCCTCTCTGATTAGCACATGCTTTTTTTAATCTGTAGCTGAATCTTCAGTTGCTGAAGCCCAGAGCCCTTCACTGCCTCTGATTTATGAGTGTGTTAAAAATACCTTGAAGTCAATAGAAAAGCTGTTGCATGTATTTTAGGGTCAGTTTAGTATTTTCCTCATTGTCTACCCCTTGTTAACTGAAGACAGGACCAAGGGACAGAGGACTATGAGGGACAAGGAGCACCTCGAAGCTCCCTGAAAATTTCAAGTGTTTTCCTGTGCAGGAGTGGGTGTGAAGGGTGTGGGGATGACCAGGCTTTGGCCATGGGAGAGGATAAACAGTTTGCAATGCAGCTTCTCCTTTATGACTTGTGATTTAGAGGTACAGCATGATGTTTTCAGCAGTAAATTACTAAATATTTTCAGAAAGAGGGAGTTTAGCATATTGTCTCATATGAGTCTTTTTTTTCTGCCTGGGACCTTTCCAAAGGGGCAGTGCAAACAGTAAAAAATAATAGAAAAGGAAGTACTGAACTAAGATCAGGGTCTTATGACTCTTAGTTTTCATATGCTCACATTCATGCTCATTATCTCTTCTTGTTTACTATTATTCTTATGGCTGTTTTTCACGGGTGGATGGCATCTGAAACAGAAAATTTATTTTTAAAGGGGCTTATAAAATGTTCAAAAGACAATGCTCACCCTTTTATTAAATTCAGCACTCTAAACTTCTACTGAAAAATTTTATTAGTAGAAAGAAAAAACCTGCACCATTATTTTCCAAAATGAAGATGAGGTACTGCTTTCAGTCTCAAACACAGAGGCAGGGCTGCTGGTCAGCTTGCACTGCAAGCTTTCTGCTGTGCCATAGTTACTTGTTTTAAACCAGGACCTGACGGGAGCTGACTGCACAGAAAGATGGATTATGATGGATGGATAAAAGCTCTTTGGTGTTGTCAAATACAGCTGCTTTTTCTTGATTTTCTGTGAGCAAGTGACTACCTGAAGGTTCTGGTGGGGTTGTTGTTTTCAAATGCGTAAGCAAAGTCTGTTTTTGAGCTCCATCTCTTAATAAAAACACAGACTGGAAGTGCACCCTACAGGTTTCAAAATAAGATGTAAGGAGACAGGAACCCAAAACACGCACCCCCTCAACTTTTTTTTTTTCTTTTTTAATTTTTTTTTTTTTTTATTTTTTTCTTTTTAAACATGGCCCATTTATCTTTAATCCAATCTTCCCCTAATTTAATTTTGGGGAGCAGAACAGATGGCTTCCTTTTGAATAATACTGGCAATACCAACTGTCCTACACTTAATGGTAAAGTGAGTTGCAAGTTCTACTACCCCAAAATAAAGACAAAGAAGGGGAGTCATAAACCATGGAATGATTTGGGTTGGAAAGTACTTCAAAGGGACACCTTCCAGTAGAGCACGTTGCTCAGAGCCCCATCCAGCCTGGCCTTGGACACTTCCAGGGATCCAGGGGCACCCACAGCTTCTCTGGGCAACCTGCGCCAGTGCCTCACCATCCTCACAGGGAAGAACTTCCTAAAAAGAGCAGTGTATTTGTTAAATGCAGGCCAGGGAGAGGACTATGGTTTTGGGGTTTTTTCCCAAACGACCACTGGTATTGCTGGGAAATTTACTTCCCATTAATATCAAATGATTAGCTAAGGATACAATAAATCACAGATTATTAAGCAGTGGTGATTCAGCAAGGCAGAAAACAATGCACGTCAGTGACATCCCCCCAGGGATTGTGCACCTCAGGAAGTGTCCCTGGATGACCAGGAGCTCGCTCTTGCCTTCCTCTGGGCTCTGGAAATAGCTTCAAGAACTACCAGGAGCTGCCTTCAGCAAGTGCTTCAGTTTTGCAGGTGGGAGGCTGTGCAGAGCCCAGTGGATCCCAGAACATCCCTGGAAACCAGCACCCATTCCTGCTCTCTCAGTCTCTTCTCAGCCCTCACTGATGACACCATTCAGCTCGATAAATGAGGCCTCCTTTGGGCACCCAGGGTCAACAGAGGAAGGGGAAAAAAAATTCCTTCATCCTCAGAACAGTGAGATTTTTTTGTGAGTCCCAGAATGACAGCTTCTAATGTTATTTATGACTTTAGGTTTAAGATTGCATGTTGGTTTGTGTTAATCTGCACAGAAAACCAGACTGCCATTTAAAAGTGACAATTCTACTACTTTAAAATAATATATGGCTCTACATTTATCTAGGAATTGCAATGTTAAATATCAGTCAATGACCTTGAAAGTAGACTCTGGGAAAAAAAAAAGAGTATTAGAATTATACATTCTGGTAGAAATGAAAATACTCAGAGGGAACAAGGAATATTACTACAAATAAATTTATAAAAGTTAAAGTTAAGAGGTTTAATTTCTGAGTAAGATGAGACTAGAAGAAGAGTAATGGAGAAGACTCAGGGTCTTGACATACATCCAAGTGTCAGTAATTCCTATTTTTATAACCGTTGTATCACTTCCTATTCTTCTGGAATCTGAAATAAATCCTGAACATGCCTCTGAATCATCATGTGGGTGATTCAGATGCCTCAAAACCACCCAGAGCCATTGCAAGAAAGCACTGACAGTAGTCCAAGTATTGTGACAGTCTTTCACTAAATTGTCACCCACACAGACAGAAACTAGAAACTCCTTTTACTCCCTCACAGCTTTTTTTTAACCATAAGGGATTATATTATCAATCCTAGAATAATTATTGAAAACAAGCGATAACAGTTTGTGGCAAAGCCAGTTTATTAGGTTTCTGGGATTGTGCCTTGCCTGCCCCCAACACATAGAAAAGAACCCAACTTTACAATCTGGTAAAGTGAAAATACACATACAAAGTATTCAGTACTCTGACATCCATTCTGTGGGCAGAACATCACCACTGAAAGCCAGGAAGCAACACTGAATCCTGCATTACTGACCACAGTGCCTTCATGGCAGAACCATTACAACATGCTTTGTGCTGAACATGGAATTACACACTTGAACACCATTTCCACACAATTTTCATTACATGAGGGCCCTTATTTACAGGTTGTGATAACTCAAATAAAGCTTAACAGATGTGCAGTGTTTCAGATCAAATTTAGCAGTAATACTGCAGCTACATTATTTTATTACGTCAACCCCCAACCTGACTGACTGACTTTGAAATTCTTAGTTCCGGGATATTTTTTATTTAAAAAGAAAAAAAAAAAAAGACAACAAAAAAAACCACTTGCTGACATACTTAGTATACAAATAATTAAGATGGATCCTTTACAGAAAAAGGACTAAGGACATGAGTGAAAAACAATCTGTCCAACAGGACTGTAAACCATATTTATTTACAATAGTTATAAACATAAATTTAAGATCAATAATTTTCTTAAAAAAATCATTAAGGACACTAGTGTTAAAAAGGTGATTGTTTCTGAAACGACTGGAAATTCTAGTCATGTAAGATTCACAGTGAATACAAAAGCTCCCTTTTACAAATGCTTCCTAAGCAAAAATACTGTCACAATTGAAGCAGCTTTATACAGGAAAAAGTATTACCTTTTGTTTAAATTATTTTAAAATATCTTAATCATATTAGACCAAATTTAATGCTTTTTCTAAATCTAGAAAAAAGTCAATGCTTTTTTTTCAGTGTAAGTTGCAATGAAATTACATCCCAAGAAGTGTAATAGTTTACATAGTAAGTTACCTAGTTTCAGTAATTTGTTTTTGATGTGATCATTAGGGTGGCAGCTTCTGAACAAGCCCTTCCATTTAGTTTCCAGTAAGCAACACATGCTACACATTGCCAATAAAAAACCTTCACTTATATTTCAGTTCCTTCAAAAACTTGCGTCACAGAACAGTTTGACCTGGCACATGAATGAAGCCATAGATTGCATTCTATGGCTTACATTTCACTTTATGCAACTATGTGCAACTTAGCACCATTTTTATTATGAAATTTGACCTTATTATGAAACTTGATCTTCAGACAGAACTGAAAAAAAGCAGTTGCAACTATGAGAAAACAGAAAAAGATGGTTCTAGAGGAGGAACTTCCCTCATCTGACCCCTACTAGCTCACATTAGTAATGCCAAGGATGCCTCACATACACTCACATTACACAAGCAGGTATTAGCTCAAAAATCTATAACAGATGATGTACTTGGTCGATTTACTCCATATTTCAAGACCCAATTTAGTTTGTGTTAGAAAATATTTTAAGAATGTAGCATATTCTTAAGCATTCCCATTCCTGAAATACATTATCAAGTTGGCTTTTCAAGATACTTGAGAAGCACTCACGATCTCTAAAGCCCTGCAAACCCCTGTCTTTGAAAACCATTATGCTTTTGGCAAATTCACCCAATCTTTTACTTAACTGTTTTTACCTACCCTGAAACACTCAACTCAAATACCTCAGAGCACCTTTAGAAAGACATCCTCATTTAAAGTTCTGTAAGATCAGAGAACTTGTGGACAGGTAAGAGTCCAAATTTTACCCCAAATACTGTGCTACAGTACTTTTCATAACATGGAATGCATAGTTTAGCATCATATGCTAATTATGAAAAATTAATGAAGTTTTAAGTATCAAGTAAGTGTCTAGAGGTAGGGTGAAGTTTGTTAATTCCCTTACCAGTGCCATGAAGAAACAGACCAAGTCCATAGTGGAACAACAGGCCAAAACCTAGCAGTTTGCACCAACACTGACAGCCCAAACTTTGACAGGCCTGTTTTTGTTTTTATAACAAAAAGGTACCTGCTTACTAATTTGGTACTAGTCACCTAATATTCCTTCACATGCCAAAAATTTCCCCACTTGCTGACTCAAAACCCAAGTTCTCTCATTGTCACAAAAGGCTCTTTCTCCTACATTATTCCAATGCAAGTAGCAACCAAAAATATTAGTAAACTGGCCTACTATTTATAATCTTACCACAAGTGATGAGAACAACCTCAGGCAGCAAGAGCTCAAGTAGAATTGCTTTGTCAAAACTTCACTTGAAAGTTAATATATTCCCATGTATTTATAGAGAAACTGTAGTAATTCAGAAAGTACAATTACAAAGTGCAAGAGCATGAGATGGGCACATCTACACCAGGGAAACAAACAAAAAAAAAAAAACAACCACATTAAAGTGCCAAAGAGATTTGCTGTAATTGCTACCAAAACCCGAAACTTTGCCAAGATCATAATTTTGAAGCACTTGCACACAAGACAAGGTGATAGCCAGTGATAGTGTGACCTAACACCAGCAGGATGTGGTAGGTTTTGGTTCAGGCTTTATATGTATTTCATCGTGATCTGGGGGTTGACTAAGCATTAATGGCTTGTGACTTTTAAGCTTGTGAGCCAGTGTCATGAATATGGCCTCCACATGGTCATTGTCATTGGGGTTTTTGGCAGAGGTTTCAAACAATGGCATGCTGTGAGTGTCAGCAAACTTCTGGGCCAGGTCCGTGGGCACTTGAATAGCACTTCTCAGGTCACATTTATTTCCAACCAGAATCCGTGGTATATCATTGGCAAGAAGGTGCTGTTTGCATTCCTCTATCCAAGATGGCAGGCTGTGGAAACTGGCAATGTTTGTCATATCATACACAAACACCACAGCATGTACATTCCTGTAGTAGTGCTGCACCATGCTCTTCCTGAAGCGCTCCTGGCCTGCAGTATCCCATAGCTGGATCTGAAAACCGAAAGATAAGGAGAGGAAAAAATGTTTTATTACTCATCTTGGAAAATAACACAAATTACCTGTAGTGAGGGAAGGTACATGATCACAGAAATCCACTCTTCTGAATTATATTGACAAATGTGTGCTGAAGAAAACCATTCATTCACACAATTTCAAAAGCTCTGGCTTTCAAGTGAGGTCAGGAGGAATGATGACACAACTTGAGAGAACATACGAATTTCTGAAAGTTTATTGGAGCCTGTATTTTTTAAGATCTTTACAAAAACAAATCCTGAAGTCTTAGCAATAGCACTTTCATTTGAAAATAAAATTAAATATGTTACTTCCCAGTACAACTCTCAGCTGACATGATTTTTTGTTATTGCCAAAAATAATCTCATCTTCCCCAAAATTTTGTTCTTAGCTTGACATTAACTGCCATGTAAAAGCAGGAAGAAATCAAACAATGCTTGATTTCAACATCACCACCAACAAAAACAGGACAAAGAAATCTTTCTCTGCAGTGTGTTGGAATCAAACTCCCCTGCGATAAACATCTAACTTCAGTTTATTTAATGCTTAAACTGGGACCATACTATGGTTTGTAGTATCAATGCATGCATAAAAAGGAAAAAATAATTTTTAAAAAAAGGCAGCCAAAAAAAAAAAAAGCATAAACCTTCTGTTAACTTAACATGTGACTACTGTTTCCAGGTACACACCATTCTGTCCAAACCAGACTGAACATATGTGTTTGAAGCTTAATCAGAACAGAAAGACATTTAGAAGAACTGAAATGCTTTCAAACTTCTGGAGTGCAGATTGAAACAAAACAAAACAAAACAAAACAAGCCTTGAAGCACCAGTAGATGTAAGCAAGAACGAATAGCTATTTTAAATATATTAATCATCCTGTGTAATAGAAGCCTGGAGTCCTCAGACATGTAGAGAACACTACAGAATTGTGCACAATGCTGTTTACACAAACTTGCTCTCCAGGAGGCAAGGAACTACAGTGCACAGCAGTCAGAGCCCCTTCACCTGCAGCACCACATTACCTGTACACTGTCAGAAATAAATTGGTGTGTGGCTCTATCACACACACACACACCTTAGTGATGGTGAAACATCTGAAAGACATTTGATTTTCTGGGAAAAAGCTGAGTGCTAGCTTCCTGTCTGTCCTGTACAGCTGACCCATAATGGCTGAGGAAGTTTGATTAGCACTTTGGCTTTTGAGCAGAAAATATTTCCTCCCTGGGAATGAAAACTTTTCCTTGAGACTCAGAACTCAAGGCCGTAGCCAATAAAGATAAACTTAAAATTCAATCTGTTCTCATGAAAGTCGCAGCTGCTATGTAATTGTTGAAATTGCTCTCCCATTACTATAGCTCTGCATTGCATAGATCCAAATGTTTCAGTAAAACTTCTTTAGAAATTGCAAGTATCTTGAAAGTTGCCTTGTTTACCACATTAATCAGTGACTTTTTATATTAGAAAAAAGGAAGCCCAAGTGCCAGGGAAATCTGCTGAGAGCAAGAAGATGCATCACTGATAGGAAGGATTACAGTATAACATAAAATTGCTTTGGAAGCTACAACAGTAGAAATAGGGTGAAACTGATTAGAAGCAGATGCAAAGTCTTGGTAACAGTGATTGACAATAAAGACGTTTTCTTTATGCACAGGGTTCATCAGGTTGGAAATTATTAAAACGGATGACAATCCAGATGAATGAGTCAACCACAAGATGTTATGAATTAGTCATGTGACAGACAGAAGGAAAAAGAGTAAGGGATGTTTCAGACGGTGTGACTTTTTCTGCAATATGTTTAACCCTGGTCACCCATCCTCAAAAAAACCTCACACTAGAGCAGGTGGGAACAGCAGCTACTGGTTGCATCAGGGGAACTGAGAATTTACATGAGAACATCAGAGCAGCTTGGCTTCTGTAGTCTAGTCCAGTTCTCTGCAGCTTTTGATCCAGAGACTTAGAAAGATCTGTGTGCAGCTTCTAAAAGGGTCATTAAGATTATCAGAAAATCTTTTTAGAGTAAACCCCCACTTTTTACCAATGGCATTACACTCTACACACAATGGACAGCATCTCCATGGTCTGCTGAGGGAGTCTACACAATCAGACTGAACACAGGCACCTAAATTTGCGTAAGATTCAGTCACACATCCAAGTGAGACATACTTCCAGTTCTATTTACTTAATAAAATATTATAAAGTCAGGAGAGCCACAGAAAATGTTAATGAATTTGACAAACTAGAGTGAGAAAAAAGAAGCACAGACTGAAGCAATTCTATGTATAGACAACATAATGTTAAGGAATCACTCCAAATAGATCTTGGAAAATGCTATATATCTAATTAATTTAAAGAGGGAGTTAATTTTCACAGGCAGCTGAGAGCTTACAATTCTTTCTGCAGCTTATTCACAGAGCAGAAACCAGTCATGCTTTGGTCAACCAGAGATGTGCAAGTGTATCCCCAGCCTTGGGTAAAGATGGGGAAATTAAATTAAAGGTTTACATTACTTGCAAGTGAAGCTTAAACTACAGTTCTTCCTAAGGTTGATTCACATTAAGCATTCAAACTTGAAGCGCATTACCTCAAATTAAAAATGCCAGTATTATTGGCACTGAGTCACTCGCACTGAAAGGTAAATCCTTTCCCAGTATTGGAAACTGCACACTTTAGAAGTTTCTTTTTTTCCTCTTTCCAGGTGAACTTGAGGAAACTGTTTCCATTTCTGCCTTTCCACCTAAACATTTTCTCTTCTGAAAAACAATCCTAAAAATGTTCATGTTAATAGTTGTCCACTGATGAAGTAACATTAAGATTACTTTTCATTGTTAGTCCAATAACACCCATCTTCATGGGGAACACATTTTCTACAACAGCTCTTTAAAATATGATTATTTGGTTTACCAGCATAATTCAGCTAATAAAACTGTACAGAATCACTTGGTCACATTCCCTAGGAGAGACAAATGGCATAAATACTAAATATACTGACTCAGCTATCACATCCCACCTTCTGACTCCGTTCTCTGGATCCAGAAAGGCTCTCTTTCTACATAGGACTCACTTAGTTTATAACCTACTCATAAAAACATAACTGGCCTTTGAAAAAGATAAAATGGTAAGCTATGTCTCCTTTAAAAAGATGTGGGAAAAAATTCTGGAATAACTCAAAGCTACAGAACATGATGTTCGGACTTTCTTCTTTGAATTCCATTTGCATCTTTTGCTCTTTTAATGTAGGTCAGTGAAGACTGACATTGTTTTCTTCAATTTTCAATGCTTAGATCAATTGAGGAAGACGACAATTTAAAAGGCAGCAAATCTATTTGTTGAAAGCTTTAATTTTAAATCATCAAATTATTTAGTTTTAAATCATCACATGTAGGCATCAGTGTTTGATATGAAGCTGTCAGCCTACTGTACAAGGAACAGACTTGTTCTTGTGTCTCGGAATTCTACACAATCGCTGTGCAGGCGACTCTCGAGGAGAATAACTGTGCTTGTGTTCCTGCCAATGACACAGCACTTTTCCAGCTGTGAGGAAAGCACTTAGAGCTGTAGCAGCACAAAAAAGAACCATGCAGCTGGCTGGGGGAAGGGAGAAGAGAAGAGAAGACAGTACTTTATAACCTCCTTCGATGCAAGACGAAAAATTCCCTTCAGGGCACAGCAAGGACTACAATAATCCAGTTATCAGAGCTTCCCTCTCCTGGTTCAACAGGCATTGCTGGAGCTGACTGCTACATGTGAGAAAGGTGAAGAGCAGTGAGAGAAACCCCCAAAACTGGTTCAAACTTGACAACACTCCCATTAAGAACTAGGGTCCTGGCCATAATGACAGAATTTATTCCTTTAAAGCTAAAACAGAACTTGCACAAAATTATGTGTTTCAGAAGGGCCTCCTTCACTTCTCTGCCTTCCTCAACCAGAACTGGTTTATTTTACAGGCAGTATTTTCAAGAATGCAACAAAACAATCTACCAAAACATATATAACTGAATAGCAAAATAACCTATGTGAAGTGTCTCAGAGCTGTGGATTAGGCTGTGTTCTTTTTCAGTTCTCTCCAACAAAGGCCAGGCATCATTCAGAGGTGATGAAAATGCCAGTAAATATCGCTCAGGTTCTCTCCCCTGTCATGGACAGCAATGGACAAAGGAGTACAGAATCTCAGCTGTCAAAGAAGTTCTAGTCAGTGGTTAAAAAAAAAATAAAAATAACAACAACAACAACAACAAAAAAAACCCAACAAAGATTCCTATTCACCTTTCTTTTTTACTTGAAAAAGGATATGAGGGAAAAATCCCACAGGAGGAGGAAAGTAAATTGGCTTTTCTTCTCATATAGCCGTCATAATTTCTTTAATCAGTAAATAAGCAAGGAAAAACTATACCTTTCAGCTACATAACTGTAAGCTGTAATTAAAAAGCCTGATGATAATAAATGCCAAAGTACAAGCTCAAGACTACTGTTAACTTCCTCCTTCTGCACAACTGAGCTTTCTTCATAGAAACAAACTGTCATACAGAAGCAGATGGGGATTCTGTTTAAAACCATGTTAGTAAACAAACTGCACTTGTAAGCTGCTACAGACTATCTGCAAATGACTGTCACAATCACCACTAGCATTTATCCACCAGGCAGACTAGGTGTATTCGACATACTTTTCTAATAAATTTGCTTTCCAGTGCAAGAAGACAAAAGAGCATTTTTTTCATCCTATTCAATTTTTCGATTTAATTCTCTAAGACCGAGATTTAGCTATAGTTAGATTAAAAACACAGTCATGTGAACCAGGTATCCAACCTATCACTGTCCAGTTCTGCAGCACATTTGCCCAAACACACAGTAAACTTATCAGAATCCTAAAAAACAGAAGATGAAACACACTGCTCAATCCTGAACAATACTCAATTTTACATTTTTCAATTTAATACTTTTAAAGCAGAATTATCATAACAGTGGCACCTACATAGTTTTGTGGTGCTGAAGGTTAAAGCAACTGTGATGTCTGATGAACAAAGACTCAAGATTTTTTTGGAGGCAACACGCTGCTGGATACCAGGCACAAATAAGACTAAAATACTGCTAAGAGATCTATATAAGGCTAAAGTACTGATTAACATCTGACAAAAGGCGCACGAAGGTTTGGCCTATGGTTAGGAATTGGTTCATCATCACAGAAACCTACATCGTGACTACATTCCCAACAGCAGCAAGGCCAAGCACCAGAACAGTTCCAGGGCAGACACAGCTGCGGCTGCTGGCGACGGAACCCCGCCGACCTGACCTTCTGGGGTAGGGCGGTGACAGGAGGCCCGGAGCCCCTGCGAGGGTGCGGCCCGGGGCATGCCGCTCTCCCGTCCCCGGGCCGCCGGAGCGCTGTGCCAGGCAAGGGCCGCTGCCGCCGCCGCCCCTCCGCCCACCGCCCCCTCAGCCTGGGCCGCTGTTTCCCCGCGGTACCTTGATGCGCTCGCCGTCGATGGTGACGGCCCGCTCGCGGAAGTCCACGCCGATGGTGGCCTCGGTGCGCTGCGGAAAGCGGCCGGCGCAGAAGCGGTACGTGAGGCATGTCTTGCCCACGTTGGAGTCGCCGATGACGATGATCTTGAAGATGCGCGAGCGGGCGGGGGGCAGCGCGCCGGGGAGCGCCCCGGAGCCCGTCAGGCTCAGCTCCAGCGACGATTCCACATCTCCCGCCGACATCGCGGCCCCGGGAGCGCCGGGACGGAGCCGAGGGAGGAGCCGCCGGGGGCGCGCCACGCGTCACGGCCCCGCCCCTCCCCGCCNAATCCCCGCGGGCGGCACCTGCGCGCGCATGCGCCCGTGCCTGCGCCGCCGCTGCCGCCAGGGGGCGCCCCGCGCGCGGCCCGGAGCGCTAAGGGGGCGGGAACGGCACCCTCCGGGAATAGCCGGAAATAGCCGGAAAGGGACGGAAAGAGCCGGAAATGGCCGGGGCTGCGGCGTGCAGGGCGACTCTGCCCCCGTGCTGGCGGCCTCAGTGCCGGGGGGTGTGGAATGTGTGAGGTTTTCTTAATGAAAGGTTGTTCCCTGATGCTTGATCTGTGCTTTCCAGCGTAATCAGTGAGAAGGGAGACTTAGTCCGTGAAACAGAGGGCAGCCAACGAGCTCTAAGTGATGTCCAGGTGTTCCAAAAGCAAATTACTCTTTGGGAGAAATGCCTTATTAGGGTTTGGGGCTGGACAGGCTTCAGTGTTCGCAGATCCAGGGGAAGGTTAATAAAGTTTAGGAAGAAGGATGTGCCACTGTGGACACGGCGGATGTCCCATAGCGGACACAAAGAATGCAGGATTTAGGGGCCACAAGGACACCTGGCAGAGCTCCCAGGATAAGGAAGAAGCAAATGAGGACAACTCAGTCACTGTGCTGCAATCGGCTCCAGCTGGGTGTCAGGCAATTCGGGCAGGGGCAGATCGCGACCAACTCACAGAGCACCGACCCAAAAACCCAGCGGCCAGAAGGGGAGAAGGACTGAGCACGGCATTAATTAGCGTGGGAAGTGAGAGAATCGTTCACCAGTGGAAGGCAGAATACTAATCAATAAGAGAACTATGTGACTTGTAGTCAAAGAGCACTGATCCCTTCGTTTGCTAAAATGTGTAAATAGGAAAAAGCTCTGATAGTTGGGGTGCTTCATCTGTGGAATGCCATGGAGTTTGCTAAAATGTGTAAATAGGAAAAAGCTCTGATAGTTGGGGTGCTTCATCTGTGGAATGCCATGGAGTTTGCTAAAATGTGTAAATAGGAAAAAGCTCTGATAGTTGGGGTGCTTCATCTGTGGAATGCCATGGAGTTTGCTAAAATGTGTAAATAGGAAAAAGCTCTGATAGTTGGGGTGCTTCATCTGTGGAATGCCATGGAGTTTGCTAAAATGTGTAAATAGGAAAAAGCTCTGATAGTTGGGGTGCTTCATCTGTGGAATGCCATGGAGTTTGCTAAAATGTGTAAATAGGAAAAAGCTCTGATAGTTGGGGTGCTTCATCTGTGGAATGCCATGGAGTTTGCTAAAATGTGTAAATAGGAAAAAGCTCTGATAGTTGGGGTGCTTCATCTGTGGAATGCCATGGAGTTTGCTAAAATGTGTAAATAGGAAAAAGCTCTGATAGTTGGGGTGCTTCATCTGTGGAATGCCATGGAGTTTGCTAAAATGTGTAAATAGGAAAAAGCTCTGATAGTTGGGGTGCTTCATCTGTGGAATGCCATGGAGCACCAGACTCATGCAATCTGAAATAGACAGTGTCTCTCGAGTAGTTATTGGCTTGTTGCACACCAGGTAACAAATCCAATTTTTGCAGGCAGAGCCTCCGCAGCAGCTGCATCTGTGAGATGTTTGCAGTGATGGAGAATAGTCAAAGACCAGAGCCCCAGAGGCAGTGCCTGGAGTCAGAAGGGGAAGACAAAGGCTTGTTTATAATTGTGGGGAGGGTTTTCTGTGATGTTGTTGTGGCTCGGCCTGTGGTGTGTTATGTAACACCGCAGTCCAGGCTCCCCTCTCCATCCTCTCAGTGCTGTACAGCCCCAGCTCCCTCAGCCATTCCTCGTAACAGAGGAGCTCCAGTGCCTCGGTAACTTCAGAGCCCTCCGCTGGACCTGCTCCGGGAGTCCCGTGTCTCTGTTGTCCTGAGGAGCCCAGAACTAGGCACAGCACTCCCGATGTGCCTCACCAGGGCTGAGTAGAAGGGCAGGATCACCTCCCATGACCTCCTGGCAAACCTCTGTGCTCCAGCCTGGCTGATCTGCTGCTGCCATCTGCAAGTCAAGTTACCCCTGGCAGGGAAGGACACTTGGCTCAAGAGGGATTGACATGTCTCTTAATAAGAAGGGAAGTTTGGCATTGCCTTAGCACTCGGTTAACTCACCAAGGGCATCAACATAGGTGAGAGGTAAGATGTAGACGTCAAATTTAAGCAATGTCCACCAGCAAAATTTTTTAAAGACTTTAGCCCCTACACTGAAAAGCAAATGTAGATTACAGTAGCTGAGAGAACTGTAACCGTAACAGGGGCTCTGCAAACCGATAGCTGAGTCAGAATTCCTAAGGTTTAGATCAGATACCTAATAATAGCCATTGCGAGTCCTCCTCTTTACGCTGTTACATGTGCCCCTGCCCACGTGTGGTTTCTGCCTGCACAAATAATAAATGATCCTGAAATTCTATAGAGCAGCTCTCATGTGGTTGAAGGACAGTGCTTTGAGCAACCCATTATTACTCAAATAGACAACAGGCTAGACTAAATTTTAAAAAGTGTTAAAATATCCTGAGTTCACAGTGACTTCAGGTACAGTGCCCATCTTAGGTTTTGTCACTCCCTTTCCCCCTCCCTTGGACCAGTCCTTAAGACTGTAGAGATGTTCCTCCACCCTGAAGTCCTCATCTGAGACAAGGTGCTTCCATTTATGCTCTCAAACAGTTCATTCTTTCAAAGAGGAGGAGTAATTTTGTTCTGGTGTGAAAGTAAGATTAAAGGGTGGGGGAGGAGGTTGTGCCACCCTCAAGTTCCTGCTGTCCCTTGCACAGAATTGCTCCTTCTTGCAGCCAGAATGCAAAATGTGTTGGGCTAAGGAGAGGGAGCACAGGCAAGCCCATCTCTATAGCCCAATGATCGAAGTAGAGAAATGCTAATTCTAGTGGGCGGTACTCTGATTTGGGCTCTGTCTAGTGTTCTAAAAGGTGAGTTTAAACAGCTGTTCACACGGTCTGCCAACAGCTCATTTAACTGACTTTGATCCGGGTTATGCCAGGAGGGCCAAAGTGAACCAGAATTAGATCTGAGCTCTTCAACAGCTCTCAACTTCTTTTATTTCAACAGCCAGGACTTTAAATGGCTGACTTTAAAAGGCTGAGGGCATTCCTAGGCATTAGTACTCGGCTAATTCTAAATGGACACCCCCAACAACTTGGCACCGAATTTATGTCGCAATGGTGCCAGCAGTCACCATAGTTCCTGTTGTGTTAGCCCTGAGACAGACAGAACCTCCTTCACAGCTGGCCCCTGAAACAATGGACTTAAGAGTAAATAACCTAATTTAAACCTGAGAGTTTAAATCTTGTCCCAGATGTGGACGCTTTTCTGTGAGCTATTTCAGTGTGGTACTGGAAATTTCATCACTTCTGCTATACTTGAAGGAATAAAGATGTTGATTAGATACTTATATTTCATCCAGCACAGACTATTTCTGGATATTCCTTTTCCTTTCTAATATATATGGAAACCAGGAAATAGAATTGAATTTATTTATAGTAACAGAATAAATTTTAAATGCTTCTTGCTATAAAAGCATTTGAAAAAGCTTTTGATTTTCTTCCTTTGCAAGGACAAGTACTTTTAATGTGCTCTTCCGATGTGCTCAGTGAATGAACATACAAGAGCCTAAGTTCATAGCTATTTTTATTTAGCAGATGTAGAATTCTGAAAATAGTTGCCAGTCTCTGGACTTGCTTAGCATTTCAAGAATAGTTATTTTTGTCTTAGTATGTTAGTCCCATGAAAATGCAGAGTGTTAAATATCTAAAAATTATGTCTACTAGGTTCTAAGTTAAGGAACAAATTAGGGGGAAAAGTGTAAGTCTAAGGCTGTCTCATTTGCCTGTTTTTTTTTTTTTTTAAAGGGATCAAAAAGTTTCCAGGTGTGTCCTTGTAATTTAATGACAAGTAGTTTAAAAACGCTTTTAAAGTTTCTGCAGAGATACTGTACCTCTGACTTCTGACTTTTTGTTGGACTTTTTCCTTTGGTGTGAGGCTTCAGATTCTCCATTTCTGCAGGAGAAAGTCCTGTGCTTTTGCAAGGAATAGTCCTGCTATTGCAAGACTTGACTCTGCAAGTCTTAAGGAGAGTTTGACCCCCCAGGAACATGTTCCTTTATGACAAAATACAGATGGCAGAAATGTTGGGAGCCACAAAGGACGGCTTTTTAGGAGATGGGGTTCAAAGAGCCTGTATGTCAGACTGAAAAAGCAAGTGTTAACACACACTGTTGAAATCACAGTCAAATCTTTGCACTGAAATTAAGTTTTGATGCAGTTGCTTTACTGCCAGATACCAGAATGTGCCTTTCACATTCACTGCCATGCCCTTGTTCTTGTCCAAACTATAAACCAGAAAGCTTTATGAAAATTAAAAGCAACAAAAGCTTTCCCATTTCTAGTTTGTGCTTGGATGTTTTCCTCGATGCATGTGTGGAACAAGCCTTGGGCCTGTCTGGGTAGCTGATGTGACAACTCACCAACTTCTGCATTGAGAGCTTGGCACAGAAACCTGGGCTCTTCACACATCCCAGTCCTCTAAGGGTGTCTGCATGTCCCAAAGGGTCATCAAATGCCACAAGGCTTCTATACTTACCTGTGTGCACCAATGCCCCAATAAATCATCCTCAGGCAGCAAACAAACCCAGTTGTACTGTGATCTCCCAGAGATTTGCCTGCATGTCAAGACCTTGACTCACAAGACTTTAATGTAAGGATATATTGTGCATTTTCTTTTCTGGCAACAGGTTTTTCTTCCAATAGTTTAATCTCAGGGTGCGGTTTTGTTACTTATTTCTGCAAGAATAAGCTTTCCTCCTTTTCCTAGGCTCACCCTTGTAATGCAGGGCATAGTCCTACTGTGATTTCAAATAAAATACTGAATAAAAATACACACTGTCATGGTTCCATCCCAGCCAGCCACCAAGTCCCACAGAGCTGTTTGATCACTCCCCCAGCAGCAGGATTGGGAGAGAATTGGAAGGGTAAAAGCTAGAAAACTTTTGAGTTGAGATAAAGACAGTTTAGCAGAGAAAGTTAAAGCCACACACACAAGCAGAGCAAAACAAGGAATGAATTCCCTGCTTCCCATGGGCAGGCAGGTGTTCAGCCATCCCCAGGAGAGCAGGGCCCATCACAGGTGACTTGGGAAGACAAACACCATCACTACAAACATCTCCCCTTTCATCCTTCCCCCCCTCTTTATATACTGAGCAGGATGCCATATGGTCTGGAACGTCCCTTTGGTCACTGGGGTCACCTGTCCGGGCTGTGTCTCCTCCCACCCTCCCAGGCACCGCCAGCCTCCTCACCAGCGTGGCAGCACAAAAGCAGAAAAGGCCTTGGCTCTGTGTGAGCCCTGCTCAGCAATAACACAATCATCTCTGTTATCAGCCCTGTGTTCAGAACAAATCCAAAATACAGCCCCACAGCAGCCACTAGTACTGCACCCAGGGCACCCCTCTGAAAGAACATCAGTCCTCTAGGTGTCAGCCACAAATACCTGCTTTTTGAGAGAGCCACAGGTGAGGGAATGTTCAAAAACAAGTACTATGATATATTTGTGCTATGGAAAATACTATGATCTCAGCCGGAAGAGCAATTTATAATGTATGTAGAAAAAGAAAAAAAAACAACCGCCAAAACAGACAGGGCCCATGCATCTGATAGTATTGTTAACATAGGTATGAGACAAAAGCTGTATTTGCCTGGTGCTTTGCTAAGATGCCCTTTCTGATACCAGATTTATACGCTTTTTTACTGTATTCAGAGTAAAATCCTTATAAATAAAGATAAATACTGCTTATTACTTACTCCAATGGCTTCAGTCTTTTGTTTCTTCTTAACACTTGGCAACAGACAGTGCCTCGAGCTTGGCACTGAGTTCGGTTTTCCTCCTCATTTTCAGCCCAGCTGCAGCACAAGGCTTTTTCTCCATTTAGGTAAATTTAGGTCACCATATGTTTTTCACATAGCTTGTATGCAATTTGTGTACTTGTCAATAATTTAGAAAAGGCAGGACGGTTTCAGTGTCATTGGGGTCCTGCAATATTAAACAGAACATAAAGGACATGGTGAAAAGATGCTCATCAGGGGACAAAACAAGTATTCAAAAGCACAAACAAGTTCTGCAATTCCACTCTGCAATAGAGCAAAGATTGGGGATTTTTTTCCAGCTCAAACAGTTTCATTTCACTAAGGTATTTTGACTGATACTGCAAGTGAAGTGAGATGCAGAGTTGTGAATATTTGATGATTCTGATGAGGAAAAGAAATACTTGGAGCTCATGATGTAAAGAGCCAGAAGCCAACATTTCCCTTAAATTTTATAAAAGTTCTTGCCGATTATTGTACTGGTTTGGAAGCAAACCAGCAGAGGGATTACCCCCACAGAAATACGTCGCGAGAGATTCCAACTCAAAACTACAACTTAATAAAATAAAGGCAATAAAACAGAAACAACGGCTTAAACTTACAGAGTCAGCCTGCCACCCTGCTGGTCAGGGCGTTGTTAGCAGTTTGGGTAAATGGTGGCTGCAGTCTCCTTGGAGTGATGGATGTGGTCTGATTGCAGTGGTGATCCTGAAGAAAGGTCTGGTCAGTCTCTGGAGGTCCAGCGGTGGTTCTTGAGCTCTTCTCCTTTAGGAGAATCCGGTGGAAGTTCTAGTCCAGTGTTCCAAGCCTCAGCTTATATACAGGTAGGAATGTTCAGTTCCTCCCCTCTGGGTGGGGCATCTCCCAGTGGGATGATGTAATTCTGTGGGTCATTCCCAGAGACCTTGATGACCCCCTGATGGTGCTATCAGGGCTGGGTCATGCTGAACACAAAGAGCACTGCCCTACCTGTTTTCTACACCTTATGGAGATGGTAATAGAATACATAATTTTGGTTACACCTTCCATGTAACCTAAGACAATTAATAAAGACAACTGTAAGGAAAAATAGCAGATAATTAATAAAAGCAGCTTGATAGGTTATAATGAAGGTCTGGTTTAAAGCTTCATATTTTTGCAGTAAAATACAAAAAACATACAGTGGAACAGAACTGTTCCTGCTTTCAGGAACATCTCAGTGGTCCTCTTAGAAGAATAGAGCCATGGCTCTTGGTTTTGGGAAGTTCAGGAGAAAATAGCAGACACTGAAAGAGCCCTCACAAACCCACCACTTTGCGCTTACTTACCATGGAAATGGCAGTCTTGCTACACAATCCACTCAACAGCCACATGATTGTTCCCCATTTACTTTCCTCTTAAGTAAGGAGCATTTACACATCCCTTGGGTTCGTTGCACCAAGGCAAATTGGGAATAAAGGGCACTTTGGACGCACCCCTGCAGCATTTTGAGGGACAGAGGGACCACAGAGAGATGTTGTCTTTCTGGTCCTGCATGTGGGGCCTTCAGAACGGATTCCAGAAGCATGACCAGGTAGGAAGATCTTTTATTCGTGATGGAGAGGAGGGGTTTTGATGAAAGGCCAGAGCGGAGAGATTTACGCAGATAAAATAATGTTTGAATTGCCAGGCGACATTGACTCCTCATAAATCTTCTGTGCTTCAAATCTTCTTGTAGACAATCATGAGGAACTGTTCCCAGAAATGGAAGGGGGCAGTTTCAAAGGATGGAAATTCAAGGCAGGCAGTTTCCCAGCACAAATGCCCCTTCCCTCCCACAGAGGAACAATGAAGCTATGAGGACATGGATAAGGAAGAGATGCTATTTTTTAGGGGTGCTGTTTTTCTGTAGGGCACAATCTGTGCAAAGGAGCCCTTCCTGCACCAAGCTCCCCTTCCCATCCAAAGGGGTGAATATAAGGATATTGCTGCCATCACTTCAGTATCACACCCACCTTCCCCAAAGGCATCCAGAAGCAAACACAGACCAGCCCTGCAAGTGCTGGCGCCCTGGTGCTCCCTGCACACAGGGTTAATCAGAGCTGTTACTTATTACACACAGTTGTTAACATTTTTTTTCCAGGTAATTTTAAATGCCAGGTCCACAACACACTGTAGGTTCCTATAATTGCTGTGTCAGCAGTCTGCTTGGCTACTTTTGCTACAATTTGTCAGCATGACCATATTATTTTGCATGTTAATTGATGAAAATTGCAAGATACTCTGGGACACTGGATCAGGAAAACTTAGGGATCAGGAGTGCTTATGGGTGGGGAAGAGAAGGCTTATTTTATTTAATACCCAAAAATTATATTTGAGGAAAACAGCAAATGCTGCTTTATTCCGCTTGCCTCCGAATACCCTTTTCTCCAAACCCCCATATTGGCTCTTTGTAGCCTGGAAGAGCCAAGGATGTTTTTTTGTTCACTTCTGGGCTAGGACAGACCAAACCAAAGTGGTTCTTTTCCACCTGACTCCAAAGGGAGTCACAGCCTTTCCCTACTGATCCTTTTCTCCTTTTTTGAGAACCGCACCCCCATTAACAGCTCATCAGCTTGGAAGGAGACAAGGGGAATTAAGGGAACTGGCCAAGGGATAATTTCTTACAAAGCTGGTAGGGCATCCAAGAAGGATGCTGAACCCTACAAGGAAACACTAGTACTCATTTACAAACAGAACTCAGCGTTTTTATTCTTTGATTGACTTCCTGCCAGTTTTGATATTTGCTACCACCAGAGAAGAGCATGAAAACACAGTACAACATTGTTAACCAGTTAGGAAGGCTGGAAGGGAAAGCAAATCCCAGTACAATTGCAAGTAACTTGGTGGAGTTTATAATTAAGATTTTTTTGAACGGACCAGCAATGAAGCAATAAATATGCTGCTGCACTGAACCAACAACAGGATTTAATCACTAAGTTTGTGGTTTATTGCATTACAGTTTAAAACTAAATGTTATCAATCATCATACATTCACCGACCAGGTAAATGACACTTTTTTATATGTTTTATGCTAAAAGGCTAAAACTATGCAGTAGCGAAACTAGACTAGGACTAGTAGAGGTAGATATTGAATGGGCAGTGCCAGGCAGAAATATTTTGTGAAAGTACTTCTTTGTCTTTCATTATGAACAGTTTGCAGGTTTAACACTTTCAGTTAAAACAAACATCTTAGGGAAGCTATTCTAAGATGCTTTGGATTTTTTAGCAATATTTCTCTTGCAATATTCTTACAAAGTCTTTGATATGATCCCTCGTAGAGTGGATAATTTTTGTCCTCCCAGTTTTCTGCTATGATTCACATGAAGACTAACATACAAAGCTAGAATCTTTGTGAACATACTACTGGTTTTGCTTGTACCACTCTAAAAGTAATACACATTTACAGCTTCCTTGGCATGGGAAGACTGCATTTTTAGTATTTACAGCTTCAGTCATCTTTTTAGTAATAAAAAAGCTATTTTAAATATAATCTAACATGGAATTTCTATTACACCACCTCCTTATAACTCACTCAGTCTCCTTTATGCCGAGCTGTTCTAACAGTTGCTCCTTGCCATTCCCACTGCTGGCTGTATGCTCCTGGAAAGTCTCTGCCCAACGCAACATTAAAATTAGTATTTATAGATTGCAGCTTTAATTTCCAGGAAATATAATCATGACAATATGGCCAGAGGTTTTGCAAAAGCATACGCCCTTTGCTCCTCACCTGATCCCAGAAGAGTTCAGGAATGCTCCTGGAAGCAAGAGCCTACCCCAAGCTCAGCAACCATTTTCGTCCAACTGGAACTTGAGCTTTCACTAATGAGCTTATAGACAGCTCAATTCAATTACTGATACAACTGTCTAATTACACTACATTTGCACTGTTTTTCTTCACGGGATCCCAAAGCACTGTGTTACCACATGAGCATAACTCTGACTTCCACATAGTTCAAGCTATTTTACATGACACTTAGGTACAAATGGCATTTTTAAAGCAAAATTCCTTAGGGGAAAAGACTTCGAAGCTAGCTAAGGTACTCTGTACAGAACACTTAGAAAAACAGTTAAAGCAATCAGAGAAAGGGAAAAATAAAATTTTAATCCCGGTCTATTGAGCTGGATTATGGTATCAAGTGGTTTTGTTGGCATTAGCAGCACGTGTTCAAAGCAGAACTGCGGCAACAGCATGTGAGCACTGCAGGAATGATGGCACCATTGCTCCAACCCCCAAAGGCATCACATTAGACACCTTCAGCTTTTTGATTTGATCTTGCTCATGTGATACTGAAATTGAATTTGCATCTCTGGCTCCTCAGGCCTGATCTCACCCTGCTCTCACGGTGTTTTCTTTCTGGGAAGACACTGACAATTCAATCTACAGCAACTGTTATGGCTGCAGCATCTCCAGACCTGGCAAATCAAAATGCTAAAGGAAGATATAACAGGCTGATCATGAAACACCTCATCTAGCCCTAGAGAGCTCCCTGGGAAACTTGGAATTTTCTCCTCATGCCAGGGGAAAACCTGGGTGACAAACTTCCTTCTGTGTTCTGGCTGACACAGCACATAGGACAGGACTCCCTGCTATGAACATGTAGGATTAGGACTTCTACTCAAAAAAAGGGGGAAAAAAAAAAAAAGGAAAAAAATTAGAAACTTTTAAGGCATTTAATTTGCAAAGAAATTAGTTACTGAATAGGTAATTTTGAGGCTATTTTACCTGCTTGTTGACACACATGCCTGCATGCTCTGGTTTCCACATGGAGGAAGCGAGAACCTCACTCACCATCATAGGGAAAACCACCACTTTCAGCTCCCTACAGTTTAAGCCCATGTCTCACCCTGGTACTGCTTCATGCAATGCACATTTGCACCATCTGCAGTCTCTTATCTAGGCGAAATTTGTTGTCTGAAATTTTTTTTGTTGGCGAAACTTTTTGTCCCCAGGAAAGATACCCGTATCATGTGCCGTCACCAGTGGCCCCACTGATGGTGAAATCCTTTCTCCAGAGAAAATAATGAAGAATCAAACCAAACTGTGTCGTGAGTAAGCCAATGCTCTAGGACACTGACCATGACTGCAATCCCTGCTCACCTGCTTTGGCAGTCAAGCACCAGTGATTACAGTTTTGGATCTCAGCACACGAAGGAAAGCTTCCATTGCAGCACAGCACTCTGTGCTACCACTTCACACGACTCACTGCACTGGATTTCAGCTTCATTTCCAGCTCTTAAAAGGTCTTAGTAGGTCTTCCTCAGAAGTCAGCCTTGCATCTAACAAGAGAGATGTGAAGATGAAGGAGTAACGATATCTTTGTCAATTAAAGAACCTCCATCTTCAGGCAGACTCGTGGCTTAGTTTCCTGTCCTGGGATTGCAGTCTTCTGGAAGGGGATGAGGAACCTCTTTAATCCAAAAGCACCATCTCTGAAGCAATGTGGATGCCTTTCAGCAAGGTTATGAAGTGTCTTTAGGGAAATCACAATACATGTGTAGATGGAGACTTCTGGAAGGCCCACTGAAGCATCCTTTTCTCTATTTGCATAATGAAAGATAAAAAGTAACTTCCTGATTTTAGCTCATCCATCTCAACACAAAAACAGGCAGTGAAAAAGTAAAGGAAATAATCCCATTTATAGGCAGCACCCAAAAACCAGTATTTGGAAAAAAAAGAATTTGCTTGATACAATTCACAATCTGTTACGAGTGAGCACTCATCTGCCTCCAGCTTAAGCATCAGAAGCCAAAAAATGGGCAGCAGTACTCAGAGGCAAGGCCAAAAGCTTGCAGCTTGTGTAGGCAAGATTGAGCCATCTCCAGGAGTTGCAGAAGACATGCAGTCCAAGTATCTCAGGCTGCAGAAACAACTGAGATCAAGACATTGATTCCAGAGTCAGTTAAAGGCTCCTGTAGGTATTCTAGTCCCTAAAAGCCCAGCAGGTTAAATACACAAATACAGCAACACACATTTCCAACAGGAACTATACTGCAAACATTCACAAGGATAGGCTAACCATGAAAATAAAGTGGAGCTGAAGACACAAGAAAAAAAAAGCCTGTTGCTCTGACAGAAAACTACAAACCCCAGTAAGTCTTCCAGGATTTCTTAACATGTCAATCACTGAATTCCATTATGTGGAAGAGGAAGGCTGTGTATCCACACGACAGATACTCTGTAACTGAACTCCTGCAGCAAAGAAGGCACTCACTTTGTAAGCTGTAGTTTATTTCTGCTCTGTTTTATATGATGAGCCTACAAAAGAAAACATTTGAGCACTTATCTGTATTATTAACACAGTAGACTTGTAGACTGAAGCTTGACTTGGAAAACAAATTCAACCTAACATTGGTGGAACTTAAAAAGCCAAGAAGCAAAGCATTCTGTGTTATAGGACTTCCCAGACATTCAGTATTTACATATAATGCATTTGCACTTTATACTCGATGACCACCCATCAGCAGTGACATTGTTAGCACAACTGGACAGCAGAGTAAGCCAACCCTGAGCTGCACTCCAGCAAACCCATTCATTGTCAAAGTACAACATAGATTGGTTTAAATATTCACACAATTGTTTTTCAAAACGTTTTATTGCATTATATTTGGTACCTTATGTTTGACAAAGGAAATTACATCTGTAACTGCAGGAATAAGAAGCTGGTCTGTTATTGAAAAAAAATCTTGGGCCCCTTAAAAGTTACAAAGTCTTGGGCTTGCCTGAAACAACTGAGCAAGAAATATATTCTTAGAAATGTAGGGCTTCAAGTATTACAAACCTGTGACACTGTGGAAAAGTTCCAGAGGTATCTAAACTGCAGCACTTTATTTTTTTTTTTTCTGCATAACGTGAACAAGGCCTGCTGAGGTTTTAATCTATTAGTCTCTTGATCAGTCAAAATGGTAGTCAGGAGTTTTCCTCTTTGCAACTTCAAGCCATAGTATGTTCTCATTTTGTTTTCACTCTACGTGAAAAATGCATGCGATCTTTCTAATTGGTGCCACATCACAGTGCATAATTTTATTTGGTTCTTGCATTACAGTTTTAGAAAGTATGGCCAACCTAAGCCGATAGGTTCATCTCAAGAACAGCAATGTTGATTCTCCCCTCCCCACCCCAAGTTTAATTCCAAGAGAGACCGTTTTTAACTGGTTCCTTCAGGTAAAAACTGTGGTGCAAGAACACCAAACTGATCGTGTACAGTGAATTTCAGAGACACAACAAGCTTATTGAACACACTATGTTTCTTAATTCTGCTTGATAGCCGTATGTCCAAGCACCCCCAACATAACGCTATGTTGCAGGTTTCTCTGTATATTCTGATTCACATTGCATACTTCCTATGGACACAATCATCCCCCGTATCAAAATCAGTCAGATGCTAAAGCCCCATCAACTCTTTGTGCTCAGTGAAAGAATCCAGTGCTAAAACAGCAGTTTTGCTGTCTGAGATAACAGTAATCTCACAAGACAAATTTAAAGTTAATATTTCTGCCACACACCTGCTCTGAGGGCTACACACTTCCAGGTCTCATATAAATTAGCTTAAAAACATGGGTGGGTAGGTAAGGAGAAGGGTTGTTTATTTTTTCCTTTTTTTTTTCAATTTTAGCAGCTTTTAATTTTTAAGAAACCGAACAACCTATAACCAGTAATATGTTAGATATTTTATATATATACTTTGTCAGCAGGATAAAAAAAAGTAAAACTATTCGAAGGCAACGGGGTTTTTTTCCTTCTGTTCTTTGTGTAAGTTAGAACAATTCAGCAGGTGCGTGACAAAAATATTATACACCAGATATGGTCCAACGTCATTTTTTTCCAATAAAGTTGTTCATATTTCATTGGCCAGTTCTTCAGGTTCTGCAGAACTATCTCCATTAACTGTGATCTTCATATCCTCTTCATATCCAGGGGGCATGAAAGCCAAAGCATAAGGGAAAAGCTTATGACAATTTGCTCTGTAAGTTTCAGATGCTTCTTTACAGTCTCCAAGGCTACCGTCGCATAAAGCTTCTAATACTTCCATACAAGTCTAATTAAAGAAAAAAATAAAGAAGTGTTATGTTTTTTTAAACATTCAGCTGAACACTCACAAACCATAAATACAGTGCTACAAAGAAAACAAACTTCTATTGTCTACAGGTTTCAAACAGCAGTTTTGCTGAGATAAGAATAATCTCACAAGACAAATTTAAAATAGTATTTCTGCCACAAACCTGCTCCAAGGGCCACACACCTCCTTTCAACATCAAATGACATTTTAACTAGACACAGCATGGAATACCAGTGTAGTCTGGTTTGAAATAATGCAGTTTAAAAAGGGATCTAAAACACAGCTAGAAATCTTGATTGCAAAATGAAAATACTAATTTGTCACTTGTTTCTTATTTTCCTAAAAAAATGTTATTCTTGCTAGTTGGCAACCAAGAACCCTGTCAGTCTTAGGACACACTGACCATTTCAGCAATACATAACACACCTTTGAATCAAATCAAATTACTCTGATATTACCACATCTTTCAGATACATGCAGTTTCCTGTCCATTTTTGTTCATGATTTAGAAGAGGAAGAAGAGGATTTCCTCTGGATTTCTTTTCAGCTTGCATTCCAAACATGAGAAACCAACTCACTGCACTCCACTAAAGCCTGGCAGCATTTAACACCCACCCATGGCTGTGTGCAGGCATTAGCTTAGCAAGACAGTATTTTCCTGCTCCTCGTGACATTTATCATAGCTTTTATTTCTTCTGTGTACTGAGATTAACTGCTCTGTCCTCCTGCTCTAGGGTTATGGAGTTCTCCTCAATGACCCCTTTTCCTCACAGTTGCTCTTTGCAGCACTGGCATCCACATAAGGTGAAACATATCTGGTTTTATGCCTGCAGCACGCTCTGAGACAGCTGGTCTTTATTAAAATGAAATTTAATAAATTTAGTCTCTTTGTACACAAAAATGCCTTTCAACAAACACCTAGACTCCTTCAGATTCTCCATTTTTAGGGCATTTCCAACTTCCCATCCCGAACTTCAGTAGAACTCCAACTCTTACCTTTTCTTGGCACCAAAAATGCTTAAACTCAAAACTTTCAGTTTAATGACAATGCAGTGTACAGGATGTTTATACACTGCTGAGTCGGTAAAAGCTTTTCTTCTAGTCCTACCAAATTAGCACCTCCAAAACAACCAAGCATTTTTGGTTATACTTAATCTTTCCCCAGACCAATTCCCAGAATCCCACTCCTAGGCAAGAACCAGCAAATAGAAGGCAAATGAATTTTTGTTTTCTAAATCTATTGATAATGTAGATTAAGCTCTTTGAGATCACTCAAACAGGAAGAAAAAACCCCAACCCAAAAACCAACACCCAAACAAGACACCTTTATGAAAAATGCTAAATACTTACTTAGGATATAAAAGACATGAGTTTGTGTCCCATACCACAATAGGTGGAACAGAGAAAAGATCTGAATCTTTAACATTCTAAGCAAGTCTATAAATCAAGGCAAATTGTCCTGTGTTGTCTCTTTCCCCCCACCGTTTGGTCCAAAAACTCTGCTGTGAACTTAAAATCCTCCATAATTAAGTTCTATTAACCCAGTATATTTCCTAAGAGATGTCTTTTCAAAAATTCCAATGTTTGCCCACAAAATAATTTTAAAGTAACACTTACCAATTTTACTTGCAATAGATCTAAAAAACTGAGTGCACAGTGCAAGTCAGAACTGACAGTCTTCAAAGATGAAGGCAGGGGAGTGGGGACAGGGGCATGCAGGCACTGTCACAGGGAAATTATTCCATGACCAGCAGAATGGAGCAAAGACTCAAAATTTGGTGAGCTTTTCACTTAACTACACTCTAAGGCAAAAATGTGCATATGCAGCTTTTATTAAACCTATGGCAATCCCCACAGCTTGCAGAAAGGTGACTATGGAAAGCCTTCCCAGACTCTGGGCCACTTCTTTTCTTGTGAACAGTTGCCTGTGTGACAGCCAAAGCTCAGACAAACTACTACCTTTTCTTTTGCCTTGTGAATTCTCTCGTTTAGTAAGTTTTCCCATTACCTGTGGCAATAATATGGTTTCTGCTGCTACGTTCATATTATCACAAAACTAAATTAATTTAAATGTGCAAAAAGGATACTTCATATTTTAGTTCAGATGAACCTGACACCCCTTTCTCTCACAACTCAACCTCCTTACCATAAGGCACAGCAATGATATTAGCTCTTCTTACCTCCAAAATTCGCTTAAAGCTTCCATAGATACAAGAGAAGTTGTTTACAATTTATAAATACGTTACCTGAAGGTTTCTGTTAATAAGGGATTCGTCCAGGGTCATTGCCAGTTCCACTGCCCTTTTCTGACTGGAAGGATCTAAATAGTACATCATTTTGGCAGCTAAAGGAGGAAAAATAAGACTCATCACCCAGTGGATGACCAAAACCAACTCATATACAAACATAAAATAGAGGTAATATGAGTAAAAGCTGGGGACTAAACTCTCCAGCAGTAGTTCAAAATGGAACTTTGAGCATAAAGCTTGACACCTAAGCAGACAGAAGTGCCAAACAAAGCGTTAAAGCAAACATTCAGCACACATTAGAAACAATAGAGCAGAGAGGTCCCAACATTTGTATTTCAGCATCAAAAAGAAAAAATTAAAGAAAATCGCAGAAAACCTGACAATCATCTTGTCAGAAAAACACAAAGAGAAGAAGAGCGCTCCTGAGTGAAGGAGTCATCATTACATCACTGAAGCTGATACTGAGATACCACTGCCAGAGAAGCACAGAAGATGCAGAAGTATGGCAGAACAAGAAGAAAGACAAAATACCTGATAACCTGTGTGGCAGTGAATCATAGTTCCTTTTAAGGAAAGCTTCATTGAAGTTCTTTGGATTAGTTGCTCCAAAAAGCCGATTCATTTCTTGGTTTAACACTGTTCTAACAGCATCAGGCAGATCCTTACTTTCAGATACTGTTGGAAAAAAGTTAATTGAGGTGAGCACAGGTAATCATAATAAAATATGTTTTATGTATTTATTTTAGTATTTTTCATGTTTACATTATTAATATAATTGGAAAGTATCTCAAAGGAAGATGCATGAAATTTGAAAAGGTAAATCCTGGATGTGGTTGGAAGAAGCTTAGCTGTGGCAGTTTTCCGATGCTTAGAAAAAGCCAAAGCTTTTTTACACTAATACACTCTCCCTCTTACTAATTAAAACCTATTAGGCTCAAAGGTTAATGTCATACAAGTCTGTTCTTAAATGTGTCTAGTCTGTAGCCCCCATCAGAAAGGGTGACCTTTGGGGCATGGGAAGGGAGAGAATCCTTCCAACTTCTACCAACAAGGACAGAATTCTAAGCCCTCTCCTTGCATGCTGTCACAGGCTGTCAGCAGAAAAGCCACATCCCTCACTCTGCAGTTTCAATTTCTTCACTGCGCCTCACTCTTGCAGGCTTCACATACTGCTCACAGTCTTAAAAATTCTTAGTAATACTGGAATGACTCCTAAATCCAGATGCAGTCATAATAAACATGCTTAATTTTAGCATGAATCAGTTGTTTAAAAAGCTTGCTAATACATGCATTAAATATTTTTAATTAATTTTGCTAAAAATCAAAGACTGTGCAGGTTTGGCATCACCTGGCAGTGTGCACAGATGAAGTGCTACCAAACAGATACATACCACTGCTGAAGAGATGAATCATACACTCGTGAAGCCAAGGATGACTAGAATCTATAGCAAAGGCTCTCTTCACAGACTGGAGCATCAGAAGGAACTTCTCTGGAAAAGAAGTGTTGACAAATGTTCAAAAACCTGTGGTAGGAACTCACTGCATTGTGTTACAAGAGTATTTAGCGCTTGAAATTAGAATGATCAGAAGAATTTACAGCTGAGTGTACTGCAAAAGCTATTTTTAATAACATGCATCTATTCAACCAGTGAATGAAGTGGATAATCATGAAATGTTCAAACTTTGGTTTTTCACAGACTGCTCAGTGCTGGGGCATTGGTCCAGTGAAAAGTTGTGTGCTGTGACAGGGATGGATTCCTCAGACCTCACCAATAATTGTTGCTTAAGTGCCAATATACACCTTTATGATTCACAAACTGCTTGCTTGCATTAAGTTTTCTCACCTACCTTTTCGAAAATAAATCTCAAAGGCAAAAAGATGAGTCTCTATTTTGTTCTTCACTAAATTCTTCAGGGGTGTTAAAAATTTAATGGCTTCTTCCAAAGGTGCTTCAACCTACAGATTCAAGGATGTGACACACAACTAAGTCAAAGTTCAAACCTAGTAACTACAACAACAAAAATCAGCTATTGCTGAGTCACAGCAGAGAGTTACTCTCCTAAGGCAGTGTGTAAGATGCTCAGAACCTCTTCTGTTACAAAATTTGCAACTTTCACTCAATATCAATGTCTAAACACAGATTAAAAAGCCCAAAATATTTGCTATCTGGTGGCTAAAAATCACATTTTGCTATGGAGACACAAGTCGTTTCTTTCTATTATACACCAGCAAGGAACACAGCTGGAGCAGAACCTGCACTGAAAAGGGCAGTGTAGCTGCCCACACCAACCTACACAGGCAGGCCTGAGATGATGGCAAAGGACTGATAAATACCTATGACATTCTGCTCATGTGAACTTCAACAGGTTCCTGAAAGCTGCAAGGTCATGGTGACAGTCTCAGCCAAAATACCATCAGCAAGATGGAAGTAATTAGATAACTGATCAAGGTCTCCTGATCTTAGCTAGTGTAATCCAGTAAATGGACTGCTTTCACACAAATTAATTCTGTGCAAGGGTTCTTTACAGGCAGGTATCTTGCACATAGAGGTTTGGGATTACTCAAACAAGAACTGTCTGTTGTCCTCCATAGTTTCCTTATGAACAGAAACTACCCTCTAAAAAGCAGATACAAATTTTGTTGTGTGCCAATAACAATTTAACAATGTTGAAGTGATACACTTCATTGCAAGTAACTTGAGTTGAAGACACCAATGGATGCCCTCCTGCTAAACATTACTACCAGCAGCTGTAATAAAAACACTAGCATCATTTCTATGTGCTGCTGATTTTACATACACACTGTGCACATAAACTATTTGGAACCCATAAAACCCCATTTCAAAACTGTGCCTTTAGTGCCAAAGCTACATACCCAAATAAGTGCAGGGGCAGCCATTTCAGGAAAACTATCTGCAAGTGACCAACACTGTCAAAAAAGGTCTTTTGGCACCAACTGCATTTGGAAGTGTCTATATCATGACTGGGACACCAAATTTGGAATATAATATTGATATCTATATATTAAAGACATAACTAGATTCCAAAGGAATGCATTATGCAGCTGCAACTACTCCTTATAATCTTGGGTGTGCCTAGATTTTTCAGGGCTATCCCATGACATCCCTCTGCTACAGAATTCAATTTCAATACATGCTGTTGCATTTCAATCTTAACTAGCACTCCAATTAGTTCTGCTTCTTGCAAACAGTGAAATCAGTGAAATAAACAATGAAAATACCAACAATATTCTTAATAACTAATCAAGTTTAAATCACTTGTTTCTTGGATACAAAGTGAAGTTCACTGACTCAGCTTTCAAGTATCCCCTCAAGAGCAAATACTACTCATTTTAGTAAGAACAGTATGAATATAGATCCAGAATACTGAATCTATAAAGACTTGCAATCCATATTACTATTGCTATAAATTAATTTTTCCAGTCTCTAAAATTTTCTCATTTTTCCCATACATTTTTTCTAGTGTTTTCATGCTCCTTACAGGTGTAACTTTTGCTAAAAGAAGAGTCTTTTCAGCCACCTCCCTTTTATATTTCTCTACAGTTCTTAATCCAGATCTCTAAATCCATCTTGGTCTAGTCTACTATTAAGTACTATAGCTTCTTTATTCCTTTTTTCCCCTCATTCAAAACATAAACAAATCCTGTTAAAGCATTCAGTGCTTCAATATCTCCTCTTTCACAGGCTAACTATGCAAACAAAATATTAGGGGACATAAGAGTGGATGATAATCACCTTACATACAGGATAGAAAGACTTCCATACGACCAACTAGAAATGGGGTATAATCAACAAGTTAGTGCAGTAGACACATGGAGATAATTCCACCTGTAGCAAATACTTGTGACTTCAATTACTGCCTTTGAGAACTAGGCACAAAAGCTGTGATTTCTGCACTACTAACATTGTATCTAACAAACCAGCCCTAGAAAGGAATTATTTTTAAAATGCTGCCTGTGAAGAGATGCCATACAAAAAAAATAAACAAATTATCTGATCAGCTTTTAAGTTTTATGTGTACTCAGTGCAACTTTTCTAGAAATTTCTAAGAATTTATTATTACATTAGTAAGCACCTTTGCCAGTTTCTCAGGGATAAGTTCCTCTTTTGGGCCTCCAATTTCTTCATCATCATCATCTTTCTTCTTTTTCTGATTCCTCTGTTGCTTCTCCTTCTCAGCATTTTTCTTCTCCTCCTCCAGCTGCGCTTTCTTCTGGGCTCGTCTCTGCTTATTTCGTAGCTTCTTTAGCTCCTTGTCAGACATATTTGCTGCACACACACAAAAGACAAAACCACACAACACTGATGTCTAAAATCAACAGCACCAAGCAGTTGTCAGACAACATAATTTTTTTTCAACTATATCTACTAACAAGCAGTGCTGTCATTACCTTTGCAAAAGCTCATTTACTATGGATAAATTATTTTATAGTCTATGCTCCTGCTTCATAATTCACAAATTCCTTAGTGGAATCAGGGGATAGGAATTAGAATAATAGTATAATGAGATGAAAAATATGAAAACTTGACAAATTCCTCTTGAAGGGTTCTCTTAACCTCTATTCGTACCATTAGAGGTGCCCCAAGCCATAACCATTACAGTTGCTCTCAAATCAGAGATAAGGGAGAAAATAGACAATTTAAACATTATTTTTACATCAGAAACAAGAAATAATAAAATTTAAATTGCTACCTAGTGAAATTTCTGCTCACTGATAAAATTCTTAGAAAGAGCTACCAAGCACATCTGCTTCAATCTGCTATTCCAAGGACCAACCACCATGAGAATTCATGTTTTTGCAGCCATTCCATAACACAAACATTTGTATTTAAGAGTTACAACTCACACTACAAACCATCATTGTTTTACAATAAACAGAATAAAACCATACATTAGTTTAGCTTCCAGCAGAACATTCACTTTAACATGCAGTCCAAGCTGCAATTTGCCTACTTTATGTTGTGTAGAACTTTGGTTTGGGCTACAGTTGTCAACTATAACAAATGCTAGGTCTTCCTAAAATATCCACCAATTAGTGAAACTGTGTGATTAATAAATCCTGAGGGTTAAGTACCTGTATCAGCCTCATGTTCTTTATTTTCATCTGTTAAGGGATTATCATGAAGTTTCAAATAGATCTCTATGGCAATCCGTGCTGCTTTGAAGTAGAAGGGATGCTGTCGAAGCACATCTTCTAGTTTTAACAAGTCCACGTAAGACCTAAGGGTGATCTTCCTCATACAGTAAGTGTGGAAGTCAAACTGGTCATCCGTGATTTCTACAAAATGCTAACACAATGGAACATAACATTATTTTGCAAGTACTAACGATCAGATACTAACCTGGACTTTCAGAATAATAACTTAGTAAAAGTCTGCTGTTTGACAAATACAAGCTATTACAAATGTTAACAAAACCCTCCAAAAATAAAGTCATGGTGAAAAGGACAGAAAGTATCTTAGCCCAGAACCAAAATACACCCACTTCACAGTCTCTTAACAGTAACTACCTCTGAGAATTTGCAGTTCAAAGGACAAAGATTCTATACTAATTTTACTTACACAGCATTCACAAAGAGGCACAGCGTCCTACTAAGTTCTGTTCTTTCAGCACTTCTTTTACACCCTCAGCTGTCTGGTCTTTCTCCTAGACTTTGATGTGGTTTAAAAAAACCAAACTCATACTTGCTTCTTTTTAAAGTTGTGCATCCAAATTTTGTTGTTTACCTCACTATGGATCTGCATTTAATGTGCAAATATTCTCCCATTTTAATAAAATTTTTACTTAAAGAAGTCTTTATTTTTCCAATAGCTTCTTTTATACTGTAGGGTTTTTTTAAGGAGAAGACAGACAATAAATGTTAAAAAATTACCAAAAATATGAACTATCTCTAAAACAGTGCCTTAGTAGTAACTGACATCTGCCCTTTACATTAAGGACGGGCTTCTCAGCTCATCCACTTATTTTTTTACTTAAAGTACACATACTCTTAGTTTGTACCTAGATACCCGTTTCTTATCTACACTGCCAAAATGAAGATTATTTTTGACAGTTTCCGACTCTCCTCTGGATCTTCAAGTAACTTTATAAAATCTCTTCATAATAGACAGTTTACAGTGGCATTTTTAGGAGGAAATGTAACTACATCAACTTGCCAGTTAACCAACATGAAATGAAATCTCTCCTGAAGCTACGTGAAATGCACCCCTACTGCTCAGAAAAGTAACATATCAGCACAGTAAACTTCAACCAGTGTTTTCCAACCTAAGCAGTTAAGCTGGATACTTACTCTCTCAATTTCATGGCATTTCTTAAGTGCTTCGCCAAATTTGTTCATTGCCTTGTAGGCTTGCGCGCATTCTGTCTGGAACCACATGCACTGCATTTCATTCAGGTTCTCTACTGCTGAGGTTCCTTCCTAAGAGCAAAAACAGCATTATACAAAAAATACATCTCACTGGATTCATCAGCTGCTATTTCTTTTATCTAGTCCTAATTAAAAGCACAAATAAAGAAAATGAATGCTAAATCTCAGAACTGGAATCTTGAAAGTTGGAAATTACACAATTAAGACCAACTTGCTCTGTTCATTAATTAAAAAAGAAAATCTTTGTTACACTTATTGGAAGAGTCAGAAAGACAATGAAGAGCCAAGGCAGTGACCATTTCACTGTGATGGTTCCTCATCTTTAGGTTAGGAGAGACCTTGATTCAGTGTTTTTCATATTATGTGCGCACAAATAACACATTCGGCATGAAAAAAATGGCAGAAATGTTCTAGCCCATGGCAAGACACTGACACCTTCAGGAAGTCCTGCAGGATTTTTTTTACCTCAACTAAAACTGCCATCTGTATCTTCCAGAGAACTCCTGATTGAGCTAAGCATCCTCACAGGAGTAGCAGTAGATTATTTCTAATGGAATCAGTACTAGAGAGGAGTAGCAAAGCAAAAGGAATACTGTTAACTTTGACACCAGCTGGATCAAAAAAGGGGATTACAGTTGTCTTTCAAATCTGGTATTTATATACATTTGCACAGATCCATAGAACTTAGCAATAAAAGAGAAAGACAGTGCTCCAAACAGCCTGATTTAGGCAACTAAAAATGAAGAAAAAGTGTCAGTTCCATTTTCATTACGCTTCATCTAGGTCTCCTCTAATTCTTGGGTTTTTTTTAAATTAAGAAGCCTGTATTTGAGCACTAGACATACGTTCAAATGGAGATAAATTAAGATTCTGAAAAGCAACATCAAATTATATTTTTAAGCTCAGGTTTGAGTAACTGATATGATTAATTTTTAACATCAGCTTAGAGTTGCTTAAAGCATTGAGGGAGGTCAAATTAACCTAAATTTGTAGTGGGTTTGCATTAAAACTGCCACATAAAGCATATAAAACAGAAGTTCCCCTCCCCCTGCCTGCACATAGCCTTCATTTCACAAGATCCTTCGGATTTCCTTTATAAGCACTGCTCCCCCTCCTCTCTGTTCAATCTACCTTACACTCCAGGGTTCTCCTGCTCTTCAAGAGAGGAGAAAATGGGAGAAACAAACAGGAAAAGCTTTATTTTTGGGTGTAGATCCCAACAGCGTGTTGCCTGTCTCCCACAGACAACAAACAAATTACACTGCCAGTATTCTGAAACTATCATTTCACAAATAGTCTGGAAAGACTTCACTGAGCTGTTTTGACTTTCAGTTATGAAAGAGTAACAGCAAAGAAGTAAATGAAAACAAGTAACTAATCTGCGTAACCATCAAACCTATCAAAATGGAGTTACTGCATGGGCAAGAAGTGATGTGTGAAATTATGCAATTTCCATAACACAACCTTTTTCTACCAGGTAACTGGACATGTGTAAGCACATGGAAAAATAAAAGAACAAAGGTGTAACATGCAGCTTTCCATCATCACTGATACATAAGGACCTGGGGATGAAAGTTTGTTCAGAGGAAAGACAGCTCACAAAGCCTCTCAGCTGTTAGCCATACAAAAGCTATGTTCCAAGAGATGTCCGAATTCTCTAACTTAATACCATCAGAAAACAGAGACGGGCAACTTTACCAAGTCTTTCAAGTATCAACAGAATCAACATTAAACCCAAAAATTATTGTGCAAAAATTATTTTCTCAGAAGCTCTCTCCAGAAGAGGCATACTGTATTTTTCCTACCTGGCAAAAAAAACCAAACCCAAGCTTTAGAGTTTTCACTCATTATGATGGAATCATCCTTATCCAAGATTAATTCAAACTCTGCTATGGACTACCGCAACTGAAGCAAGCAACCACAGTTGCTCTGAAACAGAACTTAAATAAAGGTGAGTGCAAAGTTAAAACAAAAAGTTATTCCACAAGGGATTGGGCCCACATTATTCCAAAAACCTCTAGTTAAGCACAACAAACCCGTGTAAACTTAGAACACATTTCTTCTGCTTCTTTAATGGAGTTTGCTTTCAACATATATTTTGCACATTTGGAGTTGATAAATCTGTCTGCAGTGTCCAAAGCCTGAGCCTCATCCATCCACCGTGCAGCTTCTTTAATATTTCCAGCATGCTAAAGAGATAGAAATTTAAGTCAGATTCAGCAATTATAAAACATGCATGTTTTATCAATTTACGGTTTGACATAATTAATTGATTTTTCAGACTTTTAAAAACTAAATAGCTTACTTCAAAAGCAACACATCTTTAAAGAAAAAAAGCAGTTTAATACCTTTCCTCATTATGGAATTATGGTTTTCCTCAAAATGCTTAAAGAACCACTTGGGATAATCCCATTTGGATACAATATCAAAGCGAACTTGAGAAATTTTAACTTGAGTTTTAAGTAGTTAAAAACCCAGGGCATAAGAACAGATGAAAGACTCAATCTAATTTATCAGTGTGATTTTTAAACAGAGAATTCACATTTTGTTGTACGTTTGTCCTTCATTGAGTTAAAAACCTTCATAGGAGCATAGCAGCAGAAAATCCCACACCTCAAGCAGCTAAACAATACCCTTATCTAAAAACTCATTAAAATTCATAACAAAAAAATAACCTTTGGTCACTAAGAATAAAGCCAAACCTACCTTATAGATTTTTGCCTTCACGAGGAACAGTTCTATCAAAGTGGGGGTACTTTCTATAGCAGCATTTATATATTCTAGAGCCAGGGATGGCTGTCCGATTTTATCGTAATGTTGAGCCAAATAATACTGGACCCAGAGTAAAGTGGTTGGAGGTTCTTCTTTCCCATCATCTGGCAGGAGAGGTTTTTTTGTTCAGTTTATTACTAAAACAGCACGTCAGAAGCAGAATGCTATAAATACAGCCACTGAAGTTAAGGCAGGTGAACATTGCCTCTCCATCAGACCTAGGAGAGTTTCCAAACAATTGGCTCCAAGCAAGCACATGAGCTTCTAAGTCTGTGCAAGACCTAAGCACATACTGTTCCTTTCTCCTTCTGTGGTTTTAACGAAAAGGGAGTTGGTGGAACAAAGTGCAACTCCCTTTGACCCAAGTCTTCCCCCCTTAGGGCAGTCAGACACATGAAACCTTCAAGAACACAAAACCCAGGCCCCACAAAAAGCTCCAGATCTACACCTCTCTGTGAAGATTTTGCTATCAGTATACATTGTTTTTGTTTGACATTTCTGTAGTTATAGATCTGACACAGCTTTCAAACTTCAGTTTCCTGAACAGTGATAAACTCCAGTCTTGAAAACAGCACATTTGAACTCAAAATTGCAAAGAGATTACTAAATTCATCAATCCAGGAAAAAAATTTAGAACGAGTGACTATATTTTGAATACAGACTTTACATTTGACAGCTATGGTTCAGTTCTGTGTTAGGGGAGAAGTAGAAAAAACCCACACCACCTCTACTTCTTCACTCTCTATTTCCCACCTCTGAATGGACACACAATGCTTACACCAGGCACTACTTCAACGAAGGACAAAGGTCTTAGAACTCACCATTTGGGTTAAATAACCTGCAGCTTCTTAGAGATGTTTCATAACCTATCACGAGCTCTTCTATGATTGCCACCTACACATGCAAGACAAGACACAGAAAAAATAATCTGTGGGCCAGATAGTATTTTCTTTCAACTTCAGCTACTTCGTGTTACCCAAACCAGTTATTTTTGGTAAGAAAATTCTGCAATATCCTGAATTACATTACATTTGGGAACGTACTCAATCTCACCTCTATTTGTAACAAATTAAGACCAAGCCTCCCTTGGTGAACACTTGCACAGCTTAGAATTAGCAAATCTTAAGTTTTCTACATTTACCAACTTGGCATATGTATGCCTGATGTATGGACTTCATTTTTTCCCCTGCTATATCAGGCCATCAAAAGCAGTGCTGATGGAGTGAGCACTGAAAAAAACCTGTTTCCTTCAGTATCTCTTCAATACACCACAATTATGAGGTAGAAGATGTAAAAACTGGTTACAATGCTTACCTTCTCCTTGTCTTTATATAATGACCTCAAAGTATTGAAGACTGGTGGGCAACCTTTGCTGAAATTCATCCTTAAAAACTTGTCCAGACATTCCTTAAACTTTTCACCTTGAGAGGAAAAAGACCTGTTGATTTTGTTTTACCAGACATTACTCATCAATTGCAGAGTGTTTACACCGTTAAATCAGAATCTAAGAAACACAAGTGTTGATCACTACCTGCTCAGTAAAAATGCACTCACCGGACAAAAAGTTTAATGGTAATCTTCTTGGAACTAGTCCCCTTGGGTATTTAGTCCAGGCCTCTTCATAGATCTTTAGTCTCTCCATCATGTTAGCTGGAAGAGAATTTCAGTTTACTTTTCCCTTCCTTTTTGGCAAGAAGGAAAAGGAGGGCAGGGAAAGTGATATAAGCCTGGCTAAAAAAGGAATCAGAATATATAACAACTAATGGTTATATCCTTCTTAAATGACAAAATTTCCTCCTCATTATTAAATCTGACGTATTAAATGACTCCGAGGTACTCAGTATCTGTTAATTCTTCTTCCAGCAGTAGAATACTAACTGCTTATCTCATCTTAAAAAGAGCTCCTGCCTTATTGCTGTCTAAAACCTTCAAAGAAAACCATTCAGTTGTATGAGCTACAATGTAAGATTAAGATAACAGAGTCAGTAAAAGAAAAATTCAAAATGAAAACTGTCATCTAAGAAATAATTCTATTCTTTCAACCATGGACAGACTATTGCATTTTTTTGATTCTATGATTTTTGATAAAACAAGGTAACCACCATGCAAGAAATATTTCCAATCTTAAGAAAATCCAACATTATGACAGTATGTACACATTATGACTAAAAAGCAAAACTTAAATGGGGACTTTTAAAATAATAGTTTTAGTATTTAATGCAGTACAAGCGTTTCATACACATCTTCATTTCAAATATGCAGAAAAAGCATATTTACTACAAGATATCAAATCATTACCTGGCTTAAGTGCCTTTTCTAAGCCTTTGTAGTAAGCCCAGTTTTCAGGATTTCTTTCTTGCAGTCCTTTGTAAACTTCAACTGCTTCTTCAAGTCTGCCAAGCTGAAGCAGGAGTTCTCCTGTGTGAAAAACAAGATGTTTTAGAGTAACAAAATGCAGTGTAACATTCATTGCTCTACAGTAAAAGACTGGATAATCCTTAACTCCATGCAGATTCTAATGTCTTAGAGAAAATGAGCACAATAGCATTACAAACTAGTTGACAGATATGCTTTTATTTTGACAATAGCTGCAATTACTGTAAGATTTTACAGCTCAGCAAGTAATTCCTAAAACTTACTTGAAAACTTAACATTAAAAGCAAGATGTATGTTGTTTGTTTTCTTTCTTACTGAAGTGACTGGTTACTTTAAGTGCAGTTTTTACTGCAAAAGGCAATTAAAGGCAGTACATGGTATTTGATGCATACAGGATGTTGAAAACCAAATTGAATTTGCAGAGCTGCAATTAAAAGAACGGTTCTTCAGTCTGGTATTTCAGGAAACTAACTTCAGTGGTTTTAATCAAGCCATTGATTTCAAGAATGAATTCCCAAGATTCTGCAAACAAGTTTCCTTTTAATGATACTTCAATACAAGTTAAGACTGATAAAGATTAGGTCTAACAACTGTATAAGCATCTTTGCTAATGCTGGAACTGCAACAGGAGTCAATTTCCCATTTCACAATCGAAAACTATTTTTAAAAGCTTTGGTATTGGCAAATGTTAGGCATGAACAGATGACACAGCAGAGGTGAACAGTGTCACTCTAGACTAACGCAAGATTTTCTTACCTGGTTTCAAGAGGAAAATGCAAATTTACCTTTCTTCTCCCTATGTCACACAACTGACATGCACTTTTTTCAAGAGATGCTGCTTTCCACAGTTAGAATAACTTGAGGACTACACACAGAATCTAATGCCCAGGAAAACATCAATAGCTCACTCACTGAGAATGACAGCATCGGGAAAATAAACCTTAATTCTTTCTCTGAGGTCAAAGTTAATTTTTGTTCTAACTAACAGCAGCAAATGCCAAGACAACTTTCAGTGTTTGTCAGTTGTACTTCATCCACAGTGGCTTTTGCATGTGTGCTTAAAATTTATACACACACATTTATTAGCGGGCTCGCCTGTAGCATACACAGCAGCCAAGCCAGACCTAACAACACAACAGGAGCTGTGCCTGGGAAAATTAATCACTTGTATCCTGTTGAAACCACACAGACTACAAAGAATATTTCCATCCTTTTGTCTGGTAACTTGCTAGGTTTTGTGTTTTGGTCTGGGGTTTATTTTTAATGAAGTCCTATTTGAAAAACCTATTTCAGTACCAACCCTGGATCTTAAAACACTTAGTATGTCACGTAGTATGTCAACATAGAACACAAAGTATGTCAAAAGATCCTTCAGATAAAAAAATAAAGTAATAAAAAACCCACTCCCATCACCAGAAAGCCCCACTACTATGTTCCAAAAATTATCTGTGATAGTGTAGTCTAGTCTCTATATGCATCTCCTTTTATATGCAAACCAAGTAAGATATTCAGCTACTATGGAGAGTCATCTGCAATCATCTTCCTCAAAGAAGCACTACACACCTCCCATAACACTGTCACTACTCAATTCCTAGGTTCATTTTGCAAGACAGTGAGATTACTATTTGGAATAAAGAACTAGCTACAACATCTACATGAATAAATTACAGAGTAAAAGGATTTCTTCTCTTTGCTTCAAGCAATCACTTAAATAGATTCCAGGGTGGGCCAAGAACAAGCAGTAACTTCCATAGACTGACATTTTCACAGCAAGACTGTACAAGCATCAAGCAGAAAAGGAACAAAGCATGCTTTAAGAAAATGCACCTGTTAATAGAGCTGTGAGAATGAATTTGTACCACTCTGCAATTCCAGCTAGGGAAAGCTACACTATTGTATTGAACTGTTACAGTATTATACACCAGGTTTATAATAGTACAACAGAAGCCTACGCTGGGTTGCCTCACTGAAGCACCTATTTCTATACACTGCAAGGGTGACTGAGTAAATTTAAAAGCATTCTGCTGTGCCAAAGATGATTCTTCCCTTGCAGCATGTGGTATCCTTGTCAGGGCCACTACCAAAGCTTAACAGCATGGGTCTGGGGACACTACTCAGACCAAACTTCAGGACATCAATTTAGGATCTCCTGTCTGAAACCCCTCTTAGCTTACAAGTTTCAGAACAGCACGTCTGTACTCCACTGATGTCTTACCAGCCTGGGAGAAGAGCATGACAGGGACTATATAGCTGCAAGACAACCAGTCCTTTACAACAGCAAAACTAAATAAATTAATCTAAAACCAAATCGAAGTTCTAAAAGATGGGAAAAGCTGACAGTATGGACATCCCATTGCATGCTATGTGTTGAAATGTATCTTGTGATTACCTTTTGTTTCTTCAACAGCCAGTTTATCACAGATCTGCTTTTCATAGGTACAAAGATGTTCCAAGGCTTCTTTATACAGCCCTGCTTCCCGAAGGACTTGATTTTGATAGAGCAGCAGTTCACTGTACTCATAGTCCACTTTGTCAGGTGATGTCTACATAGGAAAACCAGACACGGGACATAGTTCAACCTTCTAATTCTAAAATCTGGGATCAAATTCATTTGACTGAAGAAACTTAATGAAGTTTTCTCATCATGAAAGGAATGTTTTATTTTTGGCTTAAGCAGCAATCCATATAGGAATTTCATATTCTCCTCTTACCTGCTGTGTCTTCCTAAATTCCTCTAAAATTTTTGCTGCCATTTCATAGTCTTCCAGCAGATGGTAAGCAATGGCATAACCAATCCATGATGCTCGCTGTGCAGGTCGGAGCTGAAGCAACTGGTATCTTGTTTCCTGCAAAAAAGTAGCTGCTTATTTTCCTGACTTTACCCTGATACTCTGTAGAATCCATTAGGCAATAATCTGTTTTCAATATTCTAGTATTTAAGGAAGTCACTGCAAATTAGTTTTCCACACGCATTTTATTAACCAAAAGAATGAATAAACTTTGAACTATAATGGTGTTCACTGAATTTAAAAAAGAAAAACAACCCACAAAATAACATGTCCAACCAAATCCTGATGAGTCAGACTTTGTTAATGTATGACACACGTGCTTTTCCTGTCTTACCACTTATGAACAGAATGTAATTAAGGATACTTGGTTTGAGTTGCATGAACATTTACTGGTGTTCCACATTAACCTTGAAAGTACGTATGTATTAAATCATTAGAAGTGTTCTTAGGCAACATAGGTCACGCAAACACATCCCTATTCTTTAGCAAGAGGATAATTACAGCTGGAAAACGCAACAGATTTGCTTGGTATCATGCAGTTTCAATCTGTGGAAAATGCCATTACTTGTTTTGTTACAGACTCCTGAAAGACGTTTTCAAGTAACTTAAAGGAAAAAAGTTACTTTCTACTGAAAAAGCACAAACTGTCAGAAGTAAGGATTAACAAAGAACCAAAACTAGTCACAGCAGTTTTAATAGAATGATGATCACTCAAAATGTTTTGAAGTAGGAGAGGCTGGAATTTAAAGCAAAGGAAAAAAACCAAGCAAAACACAACCTTATCCCCAGTTTTGAAAGTAAATTCACATTCTTCAGAAACCAGCATATGATCAGCCATGAACTACTGACTTCTAAGCATCCTAACATTTAATCCTTAATGCATTCTGTAACCATGCGTTACTTGTATGTTTAGAGATTACAAAATTTGTATTCACATTTATCCAGAGGCCAAGAGAACAGACATTTGTAAATGCATTTTGGCACCTATGCTAAGTTTTAGCTATCTTGTCTCGGCAAGAGTGAAACCACATTTCTAAATTACTAATATGAAACAAATCAGTGATTAAGAATTGTCCTGACTCAGGAGCAAGTTCTCTGAAGACTTGTTCTAGCTGATGGCTCCACACAGCTCTGAGCACAGAACTTCCTCTTGGGCATACTAATGTTACACGAAGAGACCAACTAATGTGTTTAAACAACACACCTTTAGAGGTGCAAGGGAAACCTAAAAGATGAAAACTTGATAAAAAAAAAAAAAAAGGTGCTGTCACTCACTTATGCCCAAGTTGGCAGGGAGGCAAAATACAATGTTTCATGCAGCACATTGCCTGTTCTGTATTGCCCACAGCCAAGAGAAAACTGGGGTCCGCTGATTTAAAGGTGGAGGGATATATAGTACAAAGTTACTAAAAAATACAAACGCCTTTGCCTGAATAATAGTCACATTCTGAACACACTGCCCCTTACCTGCAGGAATCCTTTCAAGAAAATAACAAGATTGGAGAACGTCTACAGCTGGATCATACAACATCAGAAAAAAAAATAAGGCAAGCAATTCTGTACTGAGCTGAAAACACATCATTTAATTTGCCACTAAATCTGTGTACTTCACAGAAATTGCTCAGTAGCATGCCTGCTTTTACTTTCATAGAGTATTGAGTGGCATATAGATTTAACACTCTGGACCTATTTTTTAAGTGTCATTAATCAATCTGCTGCCTTTGCTGCAGTTCCCTAGAAGATGATTAAATGCAGTATGCATACTTACCCTGTAACCTTCAAGATCCCTCATTTGAATCTGTAGCAGAGAAAGATCTCTCAAGATTTGAAGATTGTCTTTGTCCCATTTCAGTGCATTTCTATAGCATTTGATAGCTTCATCATACTTCTTGTCTGACCTCTGAAGAAGGCCATAGACATGCCAACCTGGGAAACTACGTTAAGGCTTCCACTGAATTTGAGCAGGGACAGAAGAGCTCCAACATGGATAGAACAGCTGGCAACAAGCTCTCCAGCTGTTTTATAAATGGACAGGAACATTACAATTCTTTTTGTCAGAACTTTGTCAGTTATATGTATACAGTCGACATAATATGCTGTAAACTTTACTTTTCACATACTGGGGGAAGAAATAAACAGGATCTCTGAAAACACTATTAGGCTTACTTGAATACAATTTTAGGCAACTGAAGTGCTCGTACTTCCTGCCCTCTAAGTATATGACAAGTTTTCAACAATGTAATGGCAACCACTCATGCTTCCAAAGCAAATCACATGCTTAAATGCCCACCATGAGTTTACAGTTGCAGATTAATCATAAAAAAATACACAATGCATGCCAGAATAATATGTGAGCTAACTGTGACAGCAAGGACTGCAAAGCATCTGCTCTTTGGATAGCTTAGACAAAATATTTATTGGAAATTGAAAATTCTGAACTTCCAGTTTGAAGTTTAAACTGGCTTTTATCGCTACTCTATAAATCAAGCAGTTGCAGAAATCAACCTTTTCAATTCAGCAAAATCAGCAAAAGCCCTATTTCAAAAAGGATACAGACATGACTCTTCAAGTCATTCCTTAGGCCTCTACGCACAAGTTCATAAGCCTCCTCTTTCTTCCCTAGACAGTTCAATGTTAGTCCTTTCATTGCCAAGGTTTCTAAAAGAGAAAGAAAATAAGATTGAATAAGTATCAGTTATTCATTTTCATGGGTTTTAAGCTCCTTATAGCAACCTTAAACATAGTATAAATGCAAATTTGGATTCAGTTATCCCTATTAAGATTTCACACTCTTTTCATGTGGAAAACTCTACTGTCAGATTATTTATTGAAGTATATCATATACAGTAATAAACTTGTTATATTACTTCCACCAAAATGAGAAGTCATGTTTCATTTTAAAGCGAAGAAAAAACTCACTGCTCCATAAGCATTTGGAGATTTTTAACTATTCAAGTATTTATTCACAACTCTGATACTTCTATACATTCACCCATACCAAACTACTTGCAAAAAAACCACAAAGCATTTCTGAACAGTGGAAAGACTTTCAACTCAGTATTAAGAGCTGACTGAAAATACAGCAAAGGAACAAACACCTTTTTCTTCTTTTAAAATAAGACTATTCCTTCAGAAAAGTAGCAGGCCACAGAGCTGACAGAGTACTGAACAATATTCAGCCTCCCCTTTTGCTTTTCACTTTTATGTGAGCGAATATCAATTTCCCAGGAAAAGCAATTTAATTAATGCACACTTGTATTAGGAAACTTGCACCATGAATTTAAAACTTGCAGGATAAAGAATGGGAAGGTATGACGACCAGTAAGATCGGTCTTCAAAATGACAAATCTTACCCACAGTAAGTGCTTAATAAGCAGAGTTCTAGATGCTCTTATTGCTTTATTGGCAAAAGGTTAGCAGTGAAATGCTACAAAACAGTAAAATAACTACTCTACTGTAAAATATAGGGAAAAAGAGAAAACCCACCATTTGAAAACTTACCTCCATGTTCTGCAAACTTGGGGTTGGAAAGGATCTGTTTACAGAACTTCAGCCCATTTCTATACTGCTTATGTTCATAACACCTCTGTTGAAGAAGAACAAAATAAGCTTATTCAAAACATGTACAGTGAAAATATTTATGCACCCCTGAAATTAAGCATCAGTGCAGCTAGGGATTTTAGAAAATGTACTGATATTTTAATGAACCCTGTTTATTGAGCTTCCTATGTTTAAAAATTCTTTCCCTTGCCAGAAAAAAAAAGTAGATGTTAGCAATACCACGAGTTTAAATGTATAAGTGAAGACATATTATTGTACAGCAGATTCTCAGGTAAGCCCCCACAGGAAGCTTAAGTGCCTAAAGAGATTCAACTCTCCCTTAACATAACAGCAAATCTTGTGTCATAACACTGGTAAGCACTGAACCCACTTTGGCCAATTATCCTCCACAGTAACCCCACAAGACAACTTCCAACAACCATACAAGCTGGAAAGACATTTAAATCATTGGAACTTGGCTTAAACTACCTCTGAAAGCAACCTCTTATGAACAATTCGATTACCACATATATCTCATACACCCAAACTTTCAAAACTAGTACATAGTAACATATCTTGCCATACCAGAAACGTAAACATTCCTCTACAGGTTTATTAGTCCAACTCTTTTGTCTGAGCCCCATTCATTATGCAAGGTGACTGCAATGCACAACAGCACACAGCATGAACTTTTAAAACCAGTTTTAGTATTTTATTTATGTAAATCCACTTCCTGTGCTCATCTTTAAATAAATAACATTTAAACGCCAATTAATACATTTTAGGTCACTTCAGCAAATGCTATGAACCTCTTACATTTCATTTTATCATAATGAAATAAACATTTATGAGCATGAGAGTAAAGGAGAACATGTTGATTGAGCACCAACCCAAATCCTATTAATGCTGTTATTAATTACCAAGTCATTCATAACAGGACCTCACTGACTCTCGTTGATCCATTCTGGTGGCAGGATGGCTGGGTACAGCTGACAGCTTTCAAGTCCTTCTAAATAAGCTGTTGCTCAGGATTTCATCTTTTCTCACACTGCTCCAAAGTAATTATCCAAGAGCATTCATAAGCACATATGGACACCATGTGTCCTCTAAGCACTCTCATCAAAAATATTGAGGAGAGGCAGATCCAACAGGTTTTCCCTTCAAGCAGAAGGTTCTAAAAATAAAACTTTTAAAAGTTGAATGAATGTTAGGGGAAATGCTTAAAAAAGAAAATGGTGTATTTACCACTTCTGTGTTGTATGCTGCTCTTCCTAATGAGAGGTGCTGTTTAGTGCCCGGTTTTCTCTTGGAAACACCAACAACAAACTTCAAAGATGTTATAAAACGGTAAAACACTAAGTGCACGTATTATTTTCTAGTACTAAAGTCATACAGCTGAAATAATATGTCTGAAGACCAAGATGCATCACAAACCATGGATCTTGCTGCCCCTACACTGTCACCGCCCTTAGGAGAAAGGGAACTGCTCGCATGGAAAAGGAGGGAGAAGGAAGATGTTCAGAGAGAGCAAGTAAGATGTGCTCAAAGAGGAACAGATCAACAAAAGAATTCGAATGGTTTGGACTGGAAAGGACCTTCAAAGACCACCTAGTTCCACCCACCCCACGGGCAGAGACACCTTTCACTACATCACGTTTTTCAAAGCCCCATCCAATCCTGACTTTGAACACTTTCAAAAGACAACTCCCTCTGTCACCAAGGACAGGAAAAGTCAGCACTGCAAGCACGTGGCAAAAAAACATTTTAAGGGTTAGGTAAGAGGAAATCTGTACAGGCAGCTGTTTTTCTTCCATTAAACTTGACTGGTATTACTTACACCTTCCAGTCATTATCAGCTTTCACGTAGCTGGCTGAGTCACTGTAATCAGCCACTAGTCAGAGCTGACAGAGAGCTTACAGGTGACAACACAACAGGCTCTAGACTCTTTTTTCTTTCTTTCTTTTTTTAAATTTTTTTAATTGAAACCATCCATCATAAAAGTTACCAGCCAGGCCTCCTCCCTGAAAAGTAGAGCTGCCATTTGCCCCCACCCAGGTAGTTGTGAAAGCAACAGAACCTGTCACAGAAGTGGTGCAGCCACAGCAAGCAAAGAATGCTGTCTGCAGAGTAACTAAGGCACTGTCACAAGCAGAAAGGGCACTTTGGGGTTTTGCAATCTGGCTTTGAGTAAAGCTGCTCAGATGCTGGCTATGAACATTAAATCTTATCTCTAAATGGTTCCATTTAATGTACTCTAACAACCAGACTCTCACCTTGCAGTTTAAGCACAGTGACCCAAGATGGAATATATGCTAGAGACAGGAAATATTTGCACATAAAATTTTCTATGGTGATACAAAACTTACAATGCAAGGTAGTTTGGAACAGAGCAAACTCACTGAGAATTGTAACAAATTCTTCCTTTAGGCTTCACAGAGGAAAGATCAACAAGTTTATATCCACTTACATCTGCAGAAAAGTTCTCATAACACAGAAAACACTTGGATAGGACCAACGAATTATCAGGAACCAATCCGGATATACTTTTATCTCCAGAATACAGGTGTGTATATAGCCATAGCTGTGTATATTCCGCAGTGAAGCATCACAGGTCTCCTTTTACAGGTTATTTCTAGATCAAGACAAGTTGGAGTGATTTCTTGTATACAATTTCTCCAAGTTTTCAAGTTAATACTTCAACCTTATTTCATTCTGCTACAGAAAAGATTTCAAACTGTGTTATTTTATGAGTTTCCTTATTCTTGGTATTTATTCTATGTATACACTGCATGTTTTGACAGTGGAAGGAAGGGAATGAAATTGAGGTCACATTTTGTTGTTCTTCAGAATACAGCCTGTTTCCTCATAGTGGGTCCAACAGCACCACTGAGATTCCACTGCCTGAAGCTGTGCACATACTTAACTCATTCTCCAAAGAGATTATGGGCTAACAAGCTTAAATAAAGGTGTGAATGAGAGAGAATGAAGCCAGGAATGAAGCATATGCAACCACGGCTGGTACAACCCTTGGGGAAACTCTAGTTTCAAGGAGCAGACAAGTGAAACAAAAATCTTTTAACAAAAAGGAGACCGAAATTATATACACAGCCTGTGAAAGAAGATCCTTCAACAAGTAAGTAGTTTCTATGTAAGAGAACAAAAAAGATCCAGCAATTTAAATTTAAAAAAATTTATTCATCTGGGTAAACTTGTTTCCTCCCAGATGAATAGCTAGTAGCAGTCATTCCCAGAGTTCCAACCCTTACTTTGGGACAGCTGTTCTGCAGAAGTAACATATTTCTCTGCTCCAGTGATGCCTAAAAGAGCAGTTGCCTCCACTAAGCTAAATTCCAAATAAACTTCAAAGCCAGCATTGAAAGCCTGCTTGTGATGCTTGACAGACAAGTGCTGCAGCTACAACTTGTGACATCATGCAATGAGAAAACATAAAAGCTAAACTTTAAAAGAGTAAGGTTAAGGCTAATGCTTCAGAAGAACAGAATCTGACTCTACATCAGTACTGAATCTATTACACATTTCCTGCCCTTCGAAGTTTTTCATTTAATAAGTTACCAGATCTTTTAAGACATCTAACAAGCTTTTCTATACATGCTGTGGCCAGAATTACAACCTATTCCAAACACACCAAGATTCTTTTTAAACCCTTTAACTAATTTTCTATATTTATGGCAAGGAAATAACATTTGCTTTAATAGAATTCTACAAAGAATTAGTAAGATGAGGCAGGCAAAGTATGACTCCATCAAAATCATGCAAGACCATATGAGGTAGGTGGGAATTTGCATTTGCATCGCTTCCCCCACCACAAAGTATTTATTCAATGGATTTGAATGCAAGGCAATTACTAGACAGACTGACAGTGAAATTTTCAGGAACACAGATAGCCCATATTCTCTAGAATCCCAAGCCTGAGGTGGAAGCAGGGCTTGTGTTCTGGCGCTCTCTAAATTGTATTCAGGCACTTATGCGGACTCAGTCTCTGGCGAGCAGATGCCTTACACATGCACATGGCTCACTGTGCCAAATATGAATGAATTCCTCCACACTCCTTCCTTGGTTGCTGCCATGAAGAAAGGTGAAAAGACTCCCACTATTTACAGCTTACCTACACCTAGACAGCCCATGGCTACATGGGGTTTGTTTCCCCCTTGCCCCAGCCTTCCAGTTTTGAATCTTCCCCTATCTACGCTCTAAACCTTGCTGCCAAACCTACAGGCAGTGAACACTGAGGTGGATTCTTGAACAAGGTAACCACAAGGTTATTACACAAGGGCCATGCTACTGATTACAGTAGCACTGAGAGTTGCTTACAATAGCAGAGATGACTTTTATACAAACTTAATTCAGCACTGTTTTCTTTATATACTGTATAAACAAATACATCGCCAAAATGCATTTTAGAGATTTTACATTTTTGAAATGTACACAAGTAGGCTAATTGTTTGCTACCTACAAGCAGGCACCATATTTTACCTCTCAAGTAATTCTTCTCTCTCAAACTAGACATTTTAATGGTTGAGTACATGTGTTTTCAAATAGAACTAAAGGATAATAGTCAAGTGCAGCATTTTGACATGCAGGTATGTCCTTCAACATCAAATACACAGCACCCAGCAGACTGGACTCTATCATTATACGTGAAATATTTTGCATATATTCACACCCACAGGCGTAAATCCTCTTTATCACAAAGCAGTCTTCATGTCCTGCAAGAATTTCGTAACTAAGGTAAATAATTTAATAGCCATCCAGTCTTAAATGTGCTATTTTAACGCATTTTACAATAACTACATGCAGACTGAAGTGTCTCATATGTTCAGTAACATCAATAGTTAACATCAGCTCAACAGCTCTAGCTCAGCATAACATCAGGAGTTACCGTGAGCCTGACTAGAAGCTTCACAGTGGATCTACACTGCCACCAAGTACACTCAACCTACACGAAGAAGCACCTTGATCACAACACAAAGCAGAAAACTCCATTTTCAAGCAGGGACACTTGAGAAAATACATAGGTACAACCTAGCTGATTCAACAGTGTTTTAAAACTAATTTGCAGCAGTAAAACCAAACAAAACAAAGTCTCATAGGAATCTATCCAGCCTGGATTTTGAACCTGATTAAACAGGTGAGAAGCAGATCCAAAAGCATTTCAGAAGCAAGATGAAGATAGTCACAGCAGACCAACTTAAAGGAGAAGCTGTCTTTTGTCTTCTTACCTGGAAGCATGCAAGACTAGAGGTTTTTCCTCTAGAGTAATTATCAAAGCAAAGAAATTATAATCTACTCCCCAGGCTCACAAGTGGGAGCACTGGGGCATTATTGACTGTTTTCTTTTTATTCTTACTTGAATCAGCACAGCTGGTTGTAAGAAAGAGCAGTGTGACAATAAAAAGGATATAGCACACTCAGGCGGATAGGATGGGATCACAGTGCCAATTGTTATGTCCTTTGAAATTCAACAGGAACCAAACAACAGTGTGCAATTTCTATTAAACAGACAGGATTTTACAAAAAACAGTATGAAGAACTTTTAACTGTTTTCTTTTCTAAGACTCTATGTTTTCCCAGGTCACACTTTACTCCAACCTAACACCCCGTATCTGCCAATTAACTGAAGTGAAATGAAGGCAAACTACCTAATGCTCTAATACTTAAAAACCAACCAACCCAAACCAACCAAACAAAAAGCCCCACCAAAACCCCAACAGGAAATCACTTCTCACCCACTGTAATGCTGTAAAAGCAAGCATTCTAATTTAATCCATGCTGTGACAGACTAGCTGAAGAATATGATTTTCTTCATGAGTGCCAAAATTGGGATGAAGCCCCAAAAGACAGCAGAGCTGCAAACTGAACTTCTCATTGCTAGTTCACTGTACGCAGCCCCTCTTCCTGAGCAGGTGACATAGCCAGTGTCATTGTCAAAGGCAATATATTGCACACTAATCCCCATCATATACAAGAGTTACCCGGACAGCTGATCTGCATATGGCCACAGGTCAATGTTTTACGGGCATCTTCAAGTTCTCAGGAGGAAGCACAACGGAGAAGGGGCTGCTCAGCCAGAACAATTCACAGATTTGACACTCTGCTGTCCTCTTCCCTAAGGTTTTGAGGCCTGAGCAGATCCATGGTTGACAAGGAGTTGGACTACATGACCTTTAAAGGTCCCTTCCAACCCAAATTATTCTATGATTCTACAGCAAATCTTTTCAACTACAGCAGTGTGCTCTTAGGGGACCCCAAGGTTTTTCCCAGCAGCAGTCAGGGATGTACACTTGGGGCATCCCACAGCAACATTAGCAACTACAATGCCATGAGACCTCTGGCAGCAGGAAGCACCGGCATTCTTGGCCTCTGCATTAGCTAAGGTGTGCACTTATACTGCAGGATATGCACATGTGCCACTCTGATCCCACCTATTTCTGCCGGCACAGTTCAGATGCAGCACTTACCAGACAGTAAGTACAGGTGCTGTGCAGTTCAAGGCTGTTTTCCAGCACACTTCCTCTCTGTACTGCTAGACGAGATCAGGTCAAGTCACTAAGGTGCACTAATTCAAGCTAAATGTAGTAAAGAAGATTCTGAAAGCTGGAAGCATTAGGAGCTACTACTCACCATGAATTAGTGTGTCTTTTGAGCACTAACCATATCAAACAGCTCAGCAGCTCCAGAAAAAACATACTCCACCACACTGATTCAATTTCATGACAAATACAAGATGTATAAACCCAAGGACTGAAGAAACCACACAAATCTTACAGGTAGGTTAATGTTAATATGTTAAACTAGCATAATTTTCTGCTGTCAAACTGAAACCAACTATTCTCTTTCACAGGTCTCCAGCATTAATTAATTGAACTGTTCTATGTAGCAAACTGCTTCAGCAATTGCCTGGTTCAAGGGATTAAGAAATCCTTCTCTGCACAGCATCTTACTTTTTGGAAGTCACTGATATCTTCATAACTAGCAGTGCTTGGTAGAATACAACCAGAGGAACAGAACAAGTTCAAATTCAAATCAGTTAGGAAAAAGATAAGAAATATGTGTACCTTTTCATTTAATACTAAGGCAGAAAAAAAACTATGCCATGTCTATGCTTTTGAATCTGTCTCATTCCTGTATTTAACAAAAATCAGCTGAAAATAGGGGCTGACAAATAGTTAACTACAGCTCTTCTAGAAGACTAGAAATTCTCATTTACTGAAGACAGACTAGCTGAAAAACCCCATTATTCAGCATCAGTTCTGCTGGCCAGTACTTGCTTTGATCTCTTCTTCTTGGGGAGAATTACCATGTATTTGCCCCTGTCAACCAAAAGACACTGACTTCTGTCCATGACCCTGGAACCCCTACATTCAGGCTTCACCCCTGAACTCAGCAAGAAACTGACTGTACCTCACAAGAGACCCAGTATGCACAGGATATATTTGGCTTTTAAAGATCACCTGAAACAACTACGTGTATCAATTCAGATTCCAAGATTTGGCAGATAAACGACTAAAGGAACCTTGGTTGTTCTGGACTTAGAGCTACGTTGAAGCGTCAATATATCTTGCAAAATAATCCAAGATACATGGTGAGGCTACTGACATTTTCTAGCCATGTATTACATCCAGAGTACTCCTCGCCCTTAGCACGGAGGTATGCAAGATGAGGTCTGGTAGCACTGAGCATTGCAAAATAGTTAAATGGGTCTAATTAAGATAAGAAAGGTTGTTCTTCAACATTACAAGGTTCGCTAACTTGATTCTGCGGAATCATATAAGCAAACAGAAATCCCTGCTACAAGTCTCACTGACCTCAGTTTTAGGGGTGGCAACAAACGATTGTTAATTTTCTCTAAACTCCCTATCAGCAAAATCAGAAATTGCGTGATTCCTTGTGCCCACTCCTGTTGCATTGACACAGGGCTGTTGCAGATAAGAGATTTAAACCTGACACACCCAGAAAAAGTGCAATCAACAAAATCTCATTAAGAAAACCTTTCAAAAACAGAAATAAACACAGCTTCACCAAATTCTACCCAAAATGAAGGTAGTACCATATAAATGGAATTAACTCCCTTGCTCCAATTAAGACCATTTTGGGAGCAGTTAAGAGTATCTACAGCCACAGCAATGTTAGACTGGCTATAATCTCACAACTGTGAGGATGTTTCTGTTAATGACTCTTTTATTTTCACCACCAAAACACATAAAATTATGCTGCTCCTCAGAAATGTAGAGCAGTGAATCATGTTTCTACAATTTCTGACAGCCACAGCGACAAAAAAAGGCCTAATTTGGTGAACAGGCTTTAGTAACAGCAGTATTGCCCAAGTGAATCCTTAATGGCATCCTAAAGTCTCAAACAGTAATTAAATTCTTTAGCAGGTTTGAGAAATAGTTCTGAAAAACAAGATCAGGGATTCTGCTTAAAAGCAGCAGGTCTATCCTGTACTTCCAGTCCAATGTTTCTGCCAAGATATCATTCCTCTTCCTACTACTACTGACCAAGCAGGGTATTCCTCTCGACAAAAAAAACCCCCAAGTGACTGACATCTCAACAGACAAGTTATTGGAAGAGCCTTATTAGCAATTCCATATTTCAACTGAGAGACAGTAGATGGCAAAATTCCAGGGTTGTGAATGCTTGACTACTGTACAGTTATGCTAATGTAACAATGATTACAAACTGTGGTCATTTATTTCGTTTCTGATAAAAGTGAAATTCCAGAAATCAAATATTAATCTTCAATTAAGATGACTTAAGAGATTTCCAAGTCTGTCACTTCAGCAATCTTAAAGTCAGCACCTGAATTTCTATGGATGGAATATTAAAGGATTGATGCTGATGGAAGTATTAGTAAAGGAGAAGCACTGGTCTGTCTAGTTTGAAAGTGGAGGGACAGGGAGCAGATTCTGGAATGAAGAAACAGGAAGATGGCCCAGCAGGAGGGATTTGGCATATTTACAGCAGAGGCATTGAAGAGAGGCTGTCCAACAGGCTTTTTATCATTAGGAAGTTCCTATATCACTTAGTAGAACACTTGTCAAAGCCAGCACGGAAAGGAAGACCACCAGCTCAAAGACAATGCCCTCAAGCACTGCAGTGTTAAGGTAGAAATGACCACGTGAAGGTGAAATTCAAACGCCCCTGTCCTGCAGCAGACACTGTGGTTAGTGGAATGTCCCACTGGAGCACATGGGTTCTGGCCACACCCAGTCAAGCCTGCACAGCACCTAAGGAAACTGATAGAGATGAACGATGAGTGGCCTCCATATGTCATAATGGCCATCGACAATCCCCAGCCCTGAACAGGGAAACTGATCTCTACACAATGCAATACACACCAGCTCACACCACCAAGGCAGCTTCTTCCTGTGTGCGCTATTTCTACAGCAAGTAATAGATTTGTGAGTCAGTGACACTGTTTAAACAAGGCCTGAACACATTTAATTACTAACCTGCATCACTTGTTTCCAACATAAAATACAACAATGTTTCAGTTTTTAAATACTTGGACTTCTTTTCTCTTTTCTCATTAAAAGGCTAAGCTCACTACCCATGGTGAGCAATATTTGCACCACCTTACTCTGCCAGAACACGACTCCAAAAACTTCATCCTCTGATGTTTCAAGGCACTGAAAAACTCTTCCACAAAATATATTTTTAGCTTTGTATTTAACTTTTCCTCAATACATTTTTAATATATTTAACTTCTTCATCCAAAGAAAAATTAACTGAATATTATCTTTGGGATTTGTGAAATAAAACTGAATATCATTGATGAACTGTACCTGACCAGATAGAGCAGATGAATAATTTGGCAAAATGCCAGGAATGCTCTCAGTTATATTTAATAAAAAAATCAGTCAATCTTACTTCCTACAACTACTAGTTCTGTAGTTGATTAGAGGAGAGGGGGAATGGAGTAAACTACTTTTTCCATTACTTTATAGTACATCCAGTGTTCTGTGTACCAAAACCCCAACTTCCCCATTACTGTGCTGTGTTTACTATTCTACCTTTTCCCCTGTCTCCACCTGAATTCTTCTCCAGTAATTTCTGGACTGCCTAGAAACCACGTGTATTCAAAAGAATCATAAGGACTCAGTTACTTTCAATGTTCAAATGTTGAGAACCACTTTTGCTCTAAATTCCTCAGAATCTCTGAGCAGAAGAACCAGACCATCTACTTGCAGACCTAACAGCAAATAGTTAAAACTGTAAAAATTATATGAGCTAGACACTTTCTTTAAATGGAAGTGCAAGTTTAAGGAGAACAGTGATTGCTAATCCTGTGGGTGTTTTTTTTATTCAAGCTAATCATGCAGATCTCTTTCCCGCTGTACTACAGGAACTCTGAATTGTAAAATGCCTTTCAAATGGAAAAATGTTTCTATCAGAACCTCCACATACCTGTAAAGTGACTAGAAGAGGTTAGTCTAATTACAGTGTGTTAGAACATGCAAAGGCAAAGTGCACATGTTTCTGAACTCAGAATTGTCAGGTAAGTGGAAATGCTGGCTTGTAAGCATACCCATACGCATGAGAAATGTACTGGATGTTTACTACTGTACAAACAACCTAACTCTGAAAGCTAATTATGGCCCTTTGCTATGGAAAGCTGGAAAGGTCGGCAACATTTGTGTTACAGGTACGCACCTTAAAAACAGCTAAGAAATAAGGCCTCAGGAATTGAAAATGCACAAAAAATCAGACTGGGGCTTTTTTTCAATTTTATGCTTCACTTGCAAAAATACAAAGCTGTTACCTACTTAGCTCCTGTGTTTATTACCTCCACGAAAATCAGAATAGGAATGGGTTTATACTTCTGTTAACAGCCTGTGTATCAGTAATTATGTATCTGTAGAGTATTGCATCCTTTCAATACCATTTGGGCAAGTTCCCAAGGCATCTCTTGAAAAAATCTCATCCAGGCATGCAGAATAGGACACATGGGCAGCATGGGCTGACCCAGGACCACCTCGCTCCGAGCCAGGGCTCAGAGCTGCCCAGGCAGAACCAAGCTCCTCTTGCTGTTCAGCCTCCCACAGGACACTGAAGAGGTGGCAGAGGATGAAGTGCTACAGCCTCCAGAAAAGACCAGAGCAGAGTGTAGTGTGAGGAGAGGCTGCAGGAAGAGAGAGGTGGAGTGAAGGCACAGGAATAGGGAAATAATTTTTCTTAGGGCCTGCACTGATAAATACAACTTCCTAAAAGATGCCCCACTAATTCAAGTCAAACATGTAACCAAACTTCACAAAGTAGGGTCGTTATCCATGACAAGGTAGACCAGTAATTCATTAACCAAATTTTCAGTGTGATGAAAACGAGCTTCGAGCCTTTTCCATTCATCACATGTTACAAAGACATCTCAACACACGGCAATCTTCAATACCAGACTACACACCACAGGCTCACCCCTGCAAGACACAGGAGAAAATTACAGAACAGCTTTTAGCCTATCTGATACCTCAAATTCCTCGATTTTTATTAAAGATTTTCATTCAAAAAAAAAAAAAGTGTTCAGAATCTGCTTGCTCTGGGGCACACCTCTTCTTTTCTAATCTGAACCAAATTATGAACTCATGGGTGCTGAGCCAGCACTTTTCCCAGACACTCTTATTCCTTGTTTGTTCCTGCCCTCCACACAAATACTCACACACATCCAAAGGGAAAAAAATTAAAAAAGAAGAAGAGACAGAAGATGCAGAAGAGGTGAGAAAAAAAAAGAGGAGGAAAAAAAAAGAGGAGGAAAAAAAAAGAGGAGGAAAAAAAAAGAGGAGGAAAAAAAAAGAGGAGGAAAAAAAAAGAGGAGGAAAAAAAAAGAGGAGGAAAAAAAAAGAGGAGGAAAAAAAAAGAGGAGGAAAAAAAAAGAGGAGGAAAAAAAAAGAGGAGGAAAAAAAAAGAGGAGGAAAAAAAAAGAGGAGGAAAAAAAAAGAGGAGGAAAAAAAAAGAGGAGGAAAAAAAAAGAGGAGGAAAAAAAAAGAGGAGGAAAAAAAAAGAGGAGGAAAAAAAAAGAGGAGGAAAAAAAAAGAGGAGGAAAAAAAAAGAGGAGGAAAAAAAAAGAGGAGGAAAAAAAAAGAGGAGGAAAAAAAAAGAGGAGGAAAAAAAAAGAGGAGGAAAAAAAAAGAGGAGGAAAAAAAAAGAGGAGGAAAAAAAAAGAGGAGGAAAAAAAAAGAGGAGGAAAAAAAAAGAGGAGGAAAAAAAAAGAGGAGGAAAAAAAAAGAGGAGGAAAAAAAAAGAGGAGGAAAAAAAAAGAGGAGGAAAAAAAAAGAGGAGGAAAAAAAAAGAGGAGGAAAAAAAAAGAGGAGGAAAAAAAAAGAGGAGGAAAAAAAAAGAGGAGGAAAAAAAAAGAGGAGGAAAAAAAAAGAGGAGGAAAAAAAAAGAGGAGGAAAAAAAAAGAGGAGGAAAAAAAAAGAGGAGGAAAAAAAAAGAGGAGGAAAAAAAAAGAGGAGGAAAAAAAAAGAGGAGGAAAAAAAAAGAGGAGGAAAAAAAAAGANAAAAAAAGAGAGGAAAAAAAAGAGGAGGAAAAAAAAGAGGAGGAAAAAAAAGAGGAGGAAAAAAAAGAGGAGGAAAAAAAAGAGGAGGAAAAAAAAGAGGAGGAAAAAAAAGAGGAGGAAAAAAAAGAGGAGGAAAAAAGAGGAGGAAAAAAAAGAAAAAAAGGAGAAAAAAAAAGGAAAAAAAAAAGAGAAAAGAAACCAACCAAACCTGCCCAGATTTAAACACAGACAAGCTCTTTGATTCAGTCTGCTCTGTAACCACACAAACTATCCTCAGTGCAAAGGAGGATGGGTCACTGAGCAGCATGGCTAGGTTTTTCCCAGCCCATAACCCATCAAAAACTACATACTCAGTACAAGGTCATACCAACTCCAAAGCACAACCGAATCTTTCAAAGCAGAAATTAGATTCATAATTCATCATATTTAGTTTTTAACCCTAAATGAAACTGCATGTCTCATGATCACATGCCTATTCTTAGGGCTTTCTAGATCTACATGCCTCATTTTCACAAAATATTTGGGGAAAAAAAGTGACAGAAGACTGTACACATCCGTCCCGCTTAAGTGGAAGAAGTTTACAGAACCTTAAGACTGCTGTTATTCCAACAGGACAACAGTACTCATCTTCCTTCTGATCTCTGAAAGGTCTCAAAATAGTGGCATGAGTCCCTTTGAAAGAGACAACATGAGATTTTTAGACAAAACTGACTTCTTCTGAGAGAAAACAATAGCATGCTTGATCTAGATATAGAATCTTCTAAATAAACGAACTGAAGTTGCTGACTAACAAACTTGAGACCTGAGTCCTTAGAAACACAACGTTCCTACAACACTGCATCAAAGCTGAAACAAGTTCCTTAGGATGCAGCTGAATTGAGCAGACTTTGGTGGTATTTGGACTGCACACCACCTTAACCTCATTCTAAAAACCAGACTTTATTGCCTAAATCCCACCGAATGTTCTCTCATCCATATGTCAGGTGCCACCCAGAAAAATCGATTGACAAACTTCCACGGGAGTTGGCTGCAAGTTACACTTCGGGAAGATCTCAAAACCTTCATCCTTCTCCGCTTCCTCCTTTGAAAGCCATCTTCCCCCCGACCAACAAACATGGTTACTGCCTACAGCGAAAATCTGAGTTGTAGAAGAATTTTAAAAAAAAAAAAAAAGTGAAGCCAGGGCGGGTGGTTGGGCAGGGCGGCGGCTGCTACGGCGAGCGATGAATGAAGCGGCCGCGGGGTATTTCCCGCAGCCCGGGACGCCTCACCGCGGCCAGCGCCGGGACCCCGGTGGGTGAGCGCGAAGAGGCGGCGGTCCCCAGCGCTGCCCCGGCCGGGCGGGACGGGGAGCGGGTGGCAGGCGGCGCTGGGGCCCGCACGCCCCGGCACTAAG
>VZRL01003588.1:647292-679676 GCA_013397895.1 Origma solitaria | reverse complement strand
CGGGGCCGGGACAGGTGCGGCGGGGGCGGGCGGGAGCCGGGCACGGCTGCTCGGTCATCCTGGGCTTCGGGACCTCCGCCGCGCCCTGCTGGGCAGCCGAGCCGGCCCGGGACCCCCTGCCCCATGGCACAACGGGGCCGCTGCTGCCTTCCCTTCCCTATAAAATAGCAGGGTACAAATCCCCCGGGAGCGCAGCCGGAGCGGCGGTGCCCCGCGGGGCTGCCGGTCTCGGAGGGAGCGGGGGCACACCCGGTGTGCCGCAGCCATGGCTTTTGGCGCATCAGGGGTTGTGTAACCGTGGCAAAAAAATCTGGCAGCTGTGTTGGGCGATGGCAGCTCGCTGACCACTGTCCAGCTAGAGCTAGCAGCCCCGGGGGAGAGGGTTAAGGAAACACGGCTGCCGAGCGAAAAGATAAATGTATGCAAATCCATTAGGATGTCCGGCTATTGAAAAGGAGTCTGAGAAGTGTGTCATGAGACAGATGATGCTAAACATAATCTGGCACACGATGGCAACGTTTTGAGACTGCGACTATTTTTGCAGCTGCAAATTGCAGTGCTCAGAGGCATTTTATTTTTCATGAGCGTTTTTTATGAGATATTTCACATAGAAATATCTGAGAATAATAGTTCTCTGATATGTGATCAAATCACAAAATTCACGTGAAAGCTTTGTTGACCAAGAGAATTACATAAGCTTTCCATGGGTTTCTTTTTGAGATGTACAGATGAATCCAAGACTGTAGTAAGAATCAGTTTATCACAAATAAATGGGTAGCACTGCTGTTAGAGTTAATATGTGCCCAGTCAGGTATAAAAATTGTGTAATCCTACCTTTCTGCTCTGTTGGCCAATTCATGAGGTAAAGGGTATGTATCGAAGTCTGAGAATGAAAGAATGTGGATTCAAACGAAAAAGCTTTTTTAAAAATTCTCTGTTATTAAACTGAAGAGAAAATTCATTACTTCTGCTGATCATAAGGAATGAGGACAGATGAATTCTTTTACTTGCCTTAGTTAGGAACTTTTTACATTGCTTTTTTTGTTTGTTTTTTAACATTCCTTAGTCTATACAGACTGTATCCAGTCAGTACTTGGTAACTGATGGCAGACAATGTAGTTCACAGAAAAAGTCACCTCTTAGGAATAGCTCAGCCATAGACCTTGTTTATTTGAGCACCACACCCTGTGTTACTCAGTCATAGGATACATCAATAAGCTGTACTTCTCTGTTTCATAACCTTTTTGAATCATCCTTTCCCACACAGAGTTCAGATTCCATCTTTCTTTTTTGTGATTATACTTTAGCAGCACTTTACATCAATTTACCTAATGGTTTTTATAGCGCCTCCTCGCCAGATGTCATCTGGGAGCGTTCCTGGCTCTTCTGGAGACAGCATGATGATCTATCTCTTTGCTGGTGTTGCTGCTTTTGGTGGTTTATTTTATGTAAGTGTTTGGGGATGGAGCTGTTTGTGATTTCTGAGCTGGCATGATATAAGGTGTGTTCTAGTTTAAAAGAGTGTGGTCAAGACGCAAACTGTCAATGAGTGTAGATAGGGTAGCATATAGCTAAGTGGAGCCTAACTTAGAAATCAGCTTAAGGGAATTTAGTGAAACTGAAAGCCTATTGCTTGCCTGCTTTGCTGTTACTTTGGTAAGTAGTGCTGGGTCATTCTTAGTGAAAAGCGTATTTAAAATTATGTGAAATGAATGTGTCCAAAGATGGAGTAAGGCACCTGCCTCTAACCTTTTGCCCCTTCTTGTCAACCACAAACATTAGGAATATCTCAAAGAGGGCAAGGCAGATCTGAAATAAGCTGTGTGAAGCTGCAAGGGGAAGATATGAACCTTGTTAATTTGGGCACAAAAAAAGAAGATAAGAGCATTAGTTACTTCAAAAAAACGTTAAAATTTTGCAAGCATCTGCTTTTGTTAAGCTTTTCAGTAACCATTCTCTTCCCAGCTTCTAAATATATCAGACTCTGTGCTTGACATCCCTAAACCCTCCATTTTATAGTTTACTTCTACCCCTCTCCCCCAGGATCTGAGATAGTGACCAGAGAGGTACATATCTTCCTGTCCCACAAAGTAATCATCTTGAATGATAGGTAACTTTTTGTTCAAAATATCGAACTTGTATATTTCTGGAGGAATAGCATACTCTCTTACTGTCACATTTTTACCACATTACAAAAATAATCTTACTGTAATTATCTTTTAAAAGGCTACTTTCAATCCCTGAAACACAGCAGCCCTTCAAAAGCTGCATGGTATATTGTATTTGCTTTCTAACAATGGAGAAGTATGAAATGCATAAATATGTTAGTATAGCAGATCATTAATTTTTTTTAACCTTGCTCAGCATAAATTTTATATGCATTTTAAGATGGGCAGTAGCACTTGCTTAAAATCCCTTCTCTCCCTCTCCCCTCTGTGTGTGATAACTTTGTAGGGATGTGGCAGTAAGTTCAGGTATAATTCCCTTTCAGGCCTACAGACTAGTCAGTTCATCCCGCAGCAAGTTTATTGAACATACGAGTATTCTTCGCGAGAGATCCGAGGAGCGGAAAGGCGGTCCTCGGTCGAGGAAGGGTGAGTTGAGCTCTTCTGTCTTGTTCCCTGGGTACACGAGGATCTGGAACAGATTTCTGGATTGTCTAATCAGGCCTTAGCACTGTCCAAGTCCTTGTCTGAGCTGTGTGAGTGGGAATGAAGACAAAGGTGGTTGTGCAGTGTTGTTCTGTTACAAAGCTGCTGCAGCACAAATTTTGGTAGTGGCCTTAATGTTCAGGCAGTGAATCTGGTCTTTGATCCACCTGTGGAGTCTCTTTCTTTGGGTGGAAAGAGTTGATGTGTGAATACTATTAATTCTATAATGGGTATTTGATTTACGTGAAGCTTAATGAAACTTGACTGAATGCATAACGCTGTCAAAATCAGTTTTGTTCTTTTGTTTGTTGGTGGGGGGGAGAAGATAATATCTTTTTCTCAGTCAACAGGTTGGCTCCAGGCCACATGCCATCAGGAAACACAGTTCAATAGGAAAAAAAACCCCTACATGTTAAAAAAATATTCTAACTTGGACCAATTTTTTGTCCCATAACTTTGATTTTGTCCTTTCTAATTTGGGGTTAAATGAAACACAGGTATTACCTAAATGTATGGCAAATCCTTACTTAGCTCTTCATGGTTGAATAATTAGACCGTGTTAGTTCAAATACTTGTAATGGAATGTGTCCCTGTCTACATCAATTAGTGTTATGGCATTAATGTAAAAGGTGGAACTTTGGCAAGCGTGGCCTTGCTTGGAAAAGCAATTAGGAAAATTACTTTAGGAAATTTATGTATTTTTATTTGGTTGTTATATAAAAAATAAATAGAGTATTGAAGTCAGAGCATTTGAAGCTCTTCCTTATTTTTTTTATGCTGACGTCTAAGGAATTGATTTAATATATGTGCATGCCCACAAAGAATAGATTTGAATAAAGTATATTGAATTTAAATTTTGTTTTCAATGTGAGAACATGGTTTAAATTGTCTGTCTCTATAATTATTTCTTTAGAAGTTGTTAGCCTTGAACTTCCACAATTTATGCTTTAGTTTCAAAACTTTAAAATTACAGATTTTAAGATTTAAAGTAGTAAATAGTAAATAGCAGTAGCAAATAGTGAAGTAAAATACCTTAATTTCCTAAATAGAAAGCAGCTGAACACAGTATAGTTTTTAAACTCAGTTCTTTAAATGCTGAGAATTCAGCCACGATTTGCCATCCTTCATTGTCCCTAAAATAAAAATTGTAACCAGGACCAAAGTGGATCTTCTCTCCTAGGGACCTGGTGTCTTGCTGTTCAGGGCAGAAGTGAGGATTACCCTCATTACGTTCTGACTACCATAGCTGGGAGAACAGGGAAGCATTAGCAAACCTTCCAACATATTCCCAATGATGTCATTCCCTCTTTTCTCTTAAGGTGCACTTCTGCAAGGTACTGAGTTTTAGCCCTGGGCTCCCCACATGTTGGAGTGAAATACCTGCAGTACTGAGTGCTCAGTAACTCAATTCTGAATTGGGGTACTCTCCAGACATCCCCTCCTCTGCTGCTTTGTGCTGCTTAGTAACTCACGTAAATGTCACAACCAGCAGCAGATGACTGCTGCCTCCCTTTTTACTGACAGTAAGAAGTCCAAGATGTTTCTAAGGCCATTCAGTGAAAGCAGTTGAAACCTATTTCCTATATTATTTTCAATATTGGACTTCTGAATAAATGCTCAACCCAGAGTTTTTAGTTGGGCTTCTGAGTAGCTAATTCCAATTCACAATACAAAACCACTGTTGAATCAGCTTCTTTTAAAAATCCTTCTCCATTCCCAGCTGTGTATACCCAAAAGAGGTTTCTGTTCTTACTTTTCCTACAGAATCCTCTGTGTGCCTTCTCAAAAAAGTTAACACCCTTCTTCCTCCCCTTTTTCTCCTGTTCCCTGCATAGTCCTATTTTTGTGTGTATCTTGTCACAGAGTGTTACCCTAGTATTGCTTTTCCCAGAAGTGCCACTGCAGTTTCTTTCCCTGTGCGTTCTTTAGAGTCAGTCCTTACACTTTTTCGCAGTAAGCATTGCTGATAAGAACAGTTAAAAATTCTGTTCTCAAAGTAATCTGGTATTTTTTTTAGAGCCACAATGAATCAAGCTTAAAACAAGCTCTAAAACAGAGCTGGTAACAATATGAAGTGGTGGATAGAAAAACAGCATGCCAAGCAGCATGTTGATGGCATATTTGCTGCCTATGGTAAAAGAATTTTCTGGGTGGGAGAACTTAATACTGGAGAGCAGCTGTTCAGAGAGAGACTCTTTTGATAAGATTTTATGGTTTCTCATGTGGGGGGAAATTCTCCTCTTATGCCTGAACCCAAAATGTCCATTTCAGAGAACTGCACATAGCAAACAAGTCTGTCAAGACAAGAGAAACAATCAAATCTTATTCCAGGGTTCTTTGTTTAGTAAAGGGTTGAAATTATATTTAATGGTATTTTAATTAATGATAGCAGACATTTAAAAAGACATCTGATAGCAAATTTCCTGTAGCTCTTTTAAACTGAAAGCTACTCTCAAATTTAGGGAGGGATTTAAAAAGCCCCTGGAAGAAGCCTGACTCAAAGTAGCAGTAGGAAATCTGGGACATCATTTGAACTGTAAAATGATGTTTGGCTTGCAGGATGTTCTACTTGCTTATTTAGCAAATACTGAGTTTTGTCTTCCATTTGTTGTGTGTCTCCTTTAAGCTTGTTCCTGATTTTCTTCTTTTTTAGCTATGACTTTTCTTTTTAACTTGATGCAAGCTGATTCAATCTTTCTAATCTATACTCTGCTTTTACACTTTCCAGACTAAAATACAAGGGAAATCTCTTTCCAAACCCGAGGAAGTTAAATACAAACAAAGGACAGTCGTTCACCATTGAGTACCTTACAGCCTACCTTGGGATGACTTTATACCTTCTATTGTAAAACTCCATTCTTGTGAGACTTTAAAAGAACTACCTATGTTTGCAAGGCCAAACCATATTGAGCTTATTACTGAATCTGCTTTGTAGAAGGCAGTTCTGAAATGGAGAAGCTGGCTGTTCTGAATGAATGCACTCTATATTTGACTGTCCAATAAAGTGTACTGAATGCTGAGCTTGGCTGTTAGTCTGTTCTTTGTGTAATGAATTTAGTTTCGTTTTTTTTTTAATAGTGTTTTCTTAAAGGGACATGATCAGGTTGCATAATGCAAAGTTTTGATTTTTTACTGAGCAATGAATGGACTTGTCTTTAAACCTGAACACAAAATTATAGGCTTGTACTGGCATAAGAAGACCAAGAAATAAAACTGATCTGTTCAGTTTTTAAACAGATACAATTAAATAAAACAAACTCTGACTATGTCTCTTTAAGCTCTTTTGTTTCAATTCTCATGTAGTTTACACTGTATTACAAACTTTATTTCCAGTTCTATTTTTTCACATGGTGAGTTGGTTCTAGTGGTGAACTTGTGGTGAACAGTTCGTGTATAACTTTCCTTTGTGAAGTTGATGTTAGTGCATGTTTGCATGGTGGTTGTGCATCTTTGTTGCTTTGTGCTGTTAGTTTTTCATGACTTGTCTCAGCTGAGTTTGAAGTGATGCATGACTGGGAAACACTGTTTTTCAGGTTTCAAAGAGTCCGACCCACAGTGGTGCAAATGAGTCTTTAAAAGAGAGTTGGGACCTGTAAAAAGAAAATAGTCATAAGTGGTCATATCTCCAAGAGAGTGAACTCTGACCACTTAAAATTAGCAAGTTATTTTCTTGCTTGTATAAGACCAAATGTCTTATTCCCCACATGGTAATTCCACAGAGTCACGCTCCCTCTGGCACCTGTGTGTGTACCATCACTGGCCCTTTCAGCAGAGTGGTCTGGAGCAGCTCCTTTGTTATCCTTCCCTGCACCCCCAACACTTGCTTTAAAGCCACAGTTCCTTTTCTTATCACACTGAAGTAGTTTATGAAACTCGGTAATTAAGAATATGGTTTCCTCATCTTGTAAACATCGTTTTTTGATGCCACATTAGACAATATGGGGGATTAATTATCGATCTTTTTTTTTTTTTTTGTTAATTCTGATCCCAAATCTTAGCTTCCCACTTTACATTTAAATGAGGACGGTGATAAAAAGTAGTTGGTGAAATGTTTGTTGCATGCATGCATTTTACTCTCTTTATTGTATTGAATAAATCCTTAGAAGGTGATGAAGAAGAGACGGATGAAGTCACTGAAGCAGAGGCGGCCACGGAAGAGGCTAATGCAGCAGCTGCTGTTGAACCTGCAGCACAGGATGAGAGTGCTGGACGCACAGCACAGGATGAGAGCTCTGGGTTGTCCCCAGAAGCTACAGGGGAGGATGACTTAAAAGCTCCAGAGGCATCCCATGCTGTGGAGGAAGCACAGCAGGAAGCTGCTGCTAATTCAGAAGCTGCTGCTAATTTGGAACTTGCTGCTAATTCAGAAGCTGCTGCAGTGCAAGGTTAACTTATGAATGTGGTTTTTGAGTGTGTGTGTTGTGGGTTCTGAAGTTCTGCCTCTTACAGAACATTAAGAATGAGCATCAGCGTTCCTAATGGAGTTTGTCCTGCAGTGAAAACTAATTCAGGCATTAACTTGACATATCACAAGCATAAAGTAATTAAGTTTATTAAATCAGTGTCTCTGAAAACATCCTGCCTCTGGCACCAGAGTTACTGTCTAAAACAAGCAGAGTGAAATGTTTATTTTACTACCCCATCCTATTTCTTAAGATACTGAGTTGAGCATGTAATGGGATCAGTTAAACAGTTGTTTCAGTTACCTAGTTTTCTAGGGTTTGTTAAGGAATCTAAACACTTCAGTTCACTGGCCATTCCAGAGATATTCACACTGAATAATTATATCTGTTCTATCAATGTAACTTTGTCAGAATCTTGCATAGCAAAGAAAATGCTGTCATGGTCTCAATTTTCAGGATATATTAGGCTAAATTTTCACAGTACAATAAAACATTGAACTGTTGTTAAACACTGAAATTGATTAGTAGCAAAACATTTGGTTTTTTTAACTCTTAGGGTGTTTGAAATACTTTGGTTTACTGTGCTTTTAAAAAAATTGCAATACAACAAATGCAAAATTATCCATAAACTGCACAAGATACAGGATTACAATTTAATTTGGCAGGTTTTTAGTATTATTTGAAATACATAGTTTTGGGGTTTTTTACCACTAATCTTGAGAGGATATATCTAAAACACAGACCAAACTGAGATTAAAAGTATTTTGATTGCCAATCTATGGGCGTTTATTGTAGTACTGTCAAAGGTGTTAGCAGATTCAGAATTATTTTCACTTTTTTCCGTGGTGACTCCAGTGAGGATTGGATGCCTCTTAATTGCCTTTTTAACAAATAGACTTGAGAAATAGTGCAGCACTTCCAATTGCTGAGTTTTATGAAAGGTCTAGGTATAATGGGATTTTAATTGAAATGTGAATAGCTCCTGTGCTTGTCTGTAAAACAATCTGTTACAAATAACATTTTAATACTTAGTCTGATCTGCTGTAGTACAGTTTCGTACTCCTATAGGAAGTAGGAGTAAGTACCTTGGTAGTGATTATTACTGCATACATATAGAAATATTTATAAGGTAGTAGTTAAAATATCTAGAGCCTTAAAAATTTCCATTCCTATGGAATATTTATACCATTTAATTTAGAAAAAAGTAATCTGGTATGTTAAATTTGGTGAATTAGAGCTGTTAAGAGATATGTTTAAAAATGTCTTGCAGTATTTCATCCTCTATGGAACAATTGCAAAATTTCACTTTAATTTCATCAGCACTTGCTTGTGTCTGGAAGTGGTTGTGTATTGCTTTCACAATGCTTATCTAGGAATAATTGTTAATTGTTGGATGAGGTAGGATCTTCTGTATGGTAAATACTTCTGCCATTTTTATTGTTGAAGAGGAAGCAGCTAGGATCTTCCCTGAGAAACGTGGTGCATAAATTGTTTAGATACTAGGAAGAAATTTTTTCCTGTGAGAGTGGTGAGGCTCTGGAACAAGGTTGCCCAGAGCTCCTGTGGATGCCCCATCCTGGGAAGTGTTCAAGGCCAGGTTGGATCGGGCTTTGAGCAACCTGATCTAGTGGAAGGTGTCCCTGCCCATGGCAGGGGGTTGGAACAAGATGGTCTTTAAGGTCCCTTCCAGCCCAAACCATTCTGTTATGATTCTGTGATTAAGTCTGAGGATCTGATTCTGGACATGTTGACATCATGTACTTAGTGGTTATTATTTGATAAGAATAAACTTGACTTGGAACTGTTAGTTACTGCCGTTGTTGTCTGGAAGTGCAGCAGCTATTTAGAAATTCCTGATTTCTAAGATCTGTTATCTCTGGCAACACACTTACTGAGGAAAACGGCACTAGAATCAGCCTTCTGTTATATTGAGAGTTATGAGGGAGTCTGAGGGTCATCCCAGGTGCCCTCTGCCAAACCTTGCTGCAGAGGTTGTTCTTGGCTGGCTGGTAAAGCTAGCAGAAACAAACCTGTGGGATGTAAAAACGTCAAGAAACTGAAGCAAAGGAGTGTTCTCCTTGCCGGATCTCTTGGGTATTCCTGGGATGTTATAACTTGCCCCTGAGCATATTTGTCCCATGCCACTGGTCGCCAGTGCAGATTGCTGTGAACAACTGCTGGTGACAGGTGTGTCCAGGGTGGTGACCCTGGGGACCTCGCCGTGGTTCACATGAGGTCACACCCGGTGTAACCCGAGTCCTGGCCTGGGAGGCTGGACAGGCTCGTGCTTCAAGTCACTTTAGCACTCCCTGTTCCCACGTCCCGCTCTCCTCATCCTGGCCCTGCCTGCGGAAGAACAGCACAGCCCCCAGAGTAGCTCTCCCCAGGAGCTCCTGACAGCGCGCAGGAAGGCCACCAGCAGCACGTGGTCTGACACAAAGGCCTAAACCAGCATCCCTTTCCTCTAAGCTATGTAAAAATTAGTTTCCATTGGCATCATGCTTACAAGAAGATGGGATTTTGTTTTGAAAGTTCTCTGCTCTTTCCATGCTGCTTTGTTTAGTGTTTGCTTGCAGCCAACAGTTACTGTGTTTCAAAAAAATTCTGATTAAAATCCTTCTGGATATAACTTTCAGGTTTGGATATAACCATCTTTATTATTTGTGTTATCTCCCTTTAGAGGAAAAAAATAGCATAGCTCCACTTTTACTGAGGTAGAGAAGGATTTTCCTTCCAGAACTTTGGAAAAATGTATGTATTTAAGTAACTTCTACTAGTTTTGTTGGCAACTTGATGTTACTTCTGCAGATGATGGTGTAAGTATTTTTATTGTTACCGGTGAACCTCTGCTTTTACAAATGCAATTGTTTCTTTTAATCTATAGGGCTTTCCCTAATGTTTGAAAGTGCAAGGTGTAAAGGGATGCTTGTCTCCAGCTTCTGTATACAGATAATATAAATGTGTGATTATACATGGATGTGCAAAAAAAACCCCACCCAAACCAACACAGATATCAAACAAACAAAAAAACCCCACCGAAACCAAACAAAAACCAAACCAAACAAAAAACCAACCAACAAAACAAACAAAACAAACCAACCAAACAAAAAAACCCACCAAATAAACCAACCCAAAAAAACAACCCACCAGCCTTGGAAGTATATGCTTAATACTTAATCAGGGTAATTTGCATTTCAGACAGTTAATAACAATTGTACCTGCCTGGAATTTTCCCCTTGCCTCAGCTTAAGCAATTTACAATTCACTACTGGTACCTGGAATTCTGTGAAATACCATTACCAAAAAAAATACTGAACTATGTTACTCTGTTCCCAAGGTTTTAGCTTCCTCTAAAATCTAATTTTCTCTACCTTTTTATTGCTTGAGCTGTCACACTTGGTTACTGCCTGATGCTGGTTAAGTTCCCGTTGTTCTTCTAGTGTACTCTGTATCTTGGACCATACATTTTATCTTCAGACAGAACAAATGCTATAAAATTCACAGATTGGCAAACTGCTATTTGGATTAGGCAAGGTTGTTGCATCTGTGACTTTTAGTGTTTGGGTTCCACCATAAACTCTTCTCCAACTCCGGTATTGAGGCTTGAGGTTTTGGCATTATCAACTGAAACAGCAGAAGAAATTAGCCCCAAACTGTGCTTTCCTAGACTCCTTCCTGACTTCTGTAGCACAGGTTATTTTCTAATTTTGAAAGAATTGAAGGACACAGTCTCTTCTGTGTTATTTCCAAGGCCATTTGACTGAGTGACTGGGTTTGGGGAGGATTAGTGTGTGAATGTGCCTGTGTTTTCCATGCTAAGCTTCGAACACACTGCAGTGCCAGTTGTCTGCAGCCCAGAGAAATGGAGGCTGCTCTGGAGAGCAGTTGCTGCTTTTGGGACAGGAGTTTTGCTGACCCCATCATACAGTGATGCCAAGCAGACAAAAGCACCCAATATAATCTGTGCACGTTGGCTTGGCTTGGTAAATTACCAAATTGTGGGTGTGCTGACACTGTGGGTACTTTGAAAATTGCTGAAGAGTCCTCAGAGTGATTTGCAATTGTTCATAATTATTCAGAGGCTTTCGGAAAAGCCTGACGTTGCTCAGTAGAACAGACACATCCTTCTAGGCATCTGTTTGTATGAGATAGAGGAATGAGGATATTTTCCTTTTTATTGATTATGATAGACTGATCTAACTAAATTATTTCATAAAAAGTTGAATTATGTAAATATTATCCTACTGGGGAAGTATCTGGATCTAGAACTTCTGTTGGGTGTTTCTGTTTCACATTTATCACTTTCTTTTATCTGTCTCTTGGACTGCTGCACTTCTCTTTTATCTCTCTCATTGCCATACACTGGCGACTAGTCTATTCTCTCTTCCTCCAGTTTTTCCTTCATAAAACTGAGTTTTAGATGAGTCATTATAGCATAACTGGAAAATGTCTGTTGCAAGAAAGTGAACAATATTTAGGAAAAAAATCTGTAAAAGTTGTGAGCATCTGAAGACCCCAGTAGGTAAATGGAATGGTAAATGGAGAGATTGTTCAGTTTTGATCAGCTTAGCCAAAAAGAGAATTTTACAGCATGCACTGGGTTGGGAAGGAAGATTTTGGTAAAATGGAAAAACCCCTAGAACTTCCCAGATGAGTGCAAACAAATAAGTGGAGGAGAACTACCTAAAAGAACTGTCTTCCTATTTGCCTATTGTAGAACAAGGGGACAAGTAGCTTCTCAAAAAAATATTAAAGCTGGTAGAAGGACATACAGTGAATAATAATGCCTAAATGAATGTCATTATTGAGGAGAAAATAGAGTTACTGCTTTTACTAGTATTTATAGCGCATTGTCAAGACTTAAAAAGAGCCCTAAAATAAATACGTATTTAAATTGGAAAGCAACAACTCACTTTGGACAACAAAATCTGTTAGCATTTAACTTACTGTAAGTAAGTAGTATTACCTGTGTTTGAAAATCTGTAAATACAACACCCACAGGAATACTGTTAGTATCCTGCTTTAGAGAAAAAGATGGCAACAGGGACCCCTTGCTGTTCTCCTGTGGTGGCAGTTCAAACCAGAATGGGAACGATGGGGATTTTGATGTTAATTTTTGGGCAGTGTTTCTTATTGCAGAGAAAAACATCCTTTTCAAACAATTTTGCTCCTTTGAAAACCCTGTAAGTGGATAAAACTTGGTGCATTACTTTGTATGATGAATGTTAAAGAAAATGTCTTTACTTAATTAGAAGGTTTTTTAGAACTTCTGAAGGATTTAATACATCAAATTATTAGGGTGTTTTCATACACACTGTTTATATTAACTTGTGCTAGTTTTCTTTGTGATCCATTCCAATCACTAACTAAAAATTTTTCTGTTTCAAACAAACAATGTGAATTGCTTCTCATTGCTGCAATTCTGTGCTACAGAATATAAAACAATATACTTGAAATTTTATGACGTATTATAAATTATTCTGGATTAATGTGACATGCACTGTTATGCTTTTATTCTGACCATTATGGGCATCTCTGAAACTTTTTTTTAATCATCGATTGTAGAATAAGCTCTCTTGAAGGGAGTCTTCTGGTCATTAGTATGAACTAATGAGGCTTTTCTTGGGAACTAGTGACCTACATCAGGCACAATCAAATCTATGATGTGCTCGGCTGCTTGAACGTGTTTCTCTCCTTTCTGAATGGAGTGAAGAAAATTTTTATTCTCAATAACGTGCTTCATAACTCCACGGTTTAGACTGTCAGCTGGACCTCATGGATTTTTATCTGGATTGCTTGTGGACGGTTTGCAAAAAGGAAAAGATGTCATATTTGTATAGTGGCAGGGTTATTAGAAATCCCAGCTTTCCTTTGTTTATCAAATTCCCAAAGACCTTGGGCTCCAAGCCTTTGGTTTGTGTTCATCTTATGGAATATCTGGAATGCCAGAAGGACTAAACTCCTGATGCTCATAGGCTCTAGTGAGGGAGGGCTGAGGTTGAGGCTGCCTTCACGTTGTGTCTGAATAACAACACAGTCAGGCCAAGGCGGTTCCACAGTTCATCGGTTGCCAGCCACTAGTTCCTATGCTGTGCATTCAAGGGACTGAGCAGACTGAAAAATAATCAGTGCTTTTCTAAATAATTATTTCCTTGACTCTGCTTAGATCTAAGAGGTTTATTTTTAACTGTGTGGAGCTCAAGTGGTGATTTCACAGCATTGTAGAGAGGCATTAGTCTGTGGCCAACCACCCAGTCCCTTTTTTCCTTTATAAGCCAAATGTTTAGGTATTAAGTGTTTTTCCTTTCCATGCAGTAAGTTGGGTAACTTGTTCTAGATGGCTGGAATCCTAAACTTTCACTGAATAAAATCCCAGAGAGGAGAGAAAGAGCATTTCAGGTGGTCCTGAGTGACATTCCCAGTGATGGGATGTTCCTGGTGGGTATCTGCAAGCCCTCCATGCTGAGCTCCCTGGATCTTCCTGGTCAATGACACCTGAAGCACTTGGTCATCTTACAGGGACAGCTGCACAGCTTCACCTATTTTATCCCAAACTGCCTCAGTGATTATTATTTCCCTCTGCTCCTATTGATGTGGTTTGAGCCCCCATGAACAGAGGGAGGAGGTGCTGAACCCAAGTCAGCCATGCCAGGGTTGTAGGTGGCTTCTGGTGAAAGCATGGAAGAGGACCTTAGCTGTCATCACCATCTCAGGATTTGAAAAAAATTTCCCTCTCCATTTTCTCTAAGGCTGATGGAACCAAAATATGTGAAGTTGCTTTTAAAGAGAATCCCAGTTTCTTGCTGCTACTGCTGTCTTCTCTCCTGGATTAGATCAGAGTACCCCACTTCTTGTGCTCTATTTTGCAGGTTTTCTCAAATATATTCTTGAATTACTTCTCAAACATGGCAGAATTTGACTTAAAAAGTAAATTCTACTCCACTGCCAGTTTTCCATTAGCAGGTCTTTAAACTATGAGAGGAAAAGGGAATATTTTGCTCTGCTTAATATTTTGGGAGACATCCTGAGACCCTCAATGGACCTGTCTGAGGAAGCTTTCTGTAAACAAAAGCATCACATTCTAATGTAAGATGGTCTCTAAAAGTCTGTAAATAAAATACTCTTTCTAACTTCACCATTAAATTTGACTTCCCCTCTCCTTCCCCCCTTTGCAATGAGTATGCGACATTGGTTGTGTTATAGGCAGCTTGAAGTACCAAAGCCTTGTACTTCAGCTTTGGTTTGCGTGCTCCAGGCAGATTCCATTTCTATGATGCTGGCTAACTTGTATTATTTTAGCTTTATAACACTAAATTCTTCTGCAAAGAATATTTTTGAAGTAATTGAACCTCATGTTCTGCATTACAGATACCAGCCTAATTTTTACTGCCTAGAAAAAATAAAAAAACTATATGAAGGATACTGCTTTAAGTGAAGTGCTTCACTCAGAAAAGTGTATTTTTAAATATCTTTAAAAATTGCAGGAAACTAGTGCCTGTTTAAATTTTTGTTGTTGTTGTTTCTAACTGGAATGATCACTTTTAAATGAATCAAAGAATTAGGATTAGAATCAAAATATGATAGTTTTAAACGTATTGGTAAGGAAATGCAAAACTGAGGGAAAAAATATAGGCTGTGCTCCTGAGAAGGCTGGGTTATCTTGTATGGTCGTGCTATAAAACTTCTGTCCTGCAGGAAGGAATCCCACTAGTCCCCGAGCAAGGAAAAGACTGCGTATAGCTTTCATTTTAAAATGTGGAATAGCTGTCTTCTTCATCTGTATTATAAATAAGGAAAACATACTTACAAAGCCACTTAAAAATACAAGGTACGAGCTTAAAATCCAGTAAGATTTAAAAATATAACATACAAATTAGTTTATATCCCTTCCACCTCCTTGTTCAAGGTCATCCTAAAGCATGTTGTCTACCACATGGTAGGACATGACTGCCAGTGCGAGCTGGCCAAATTTTGCACTAGGGCTTTGCATCCCAGACCAAAATCTAGGCTGATTCTGCATTAAAATTGTCCCAGGAAAGTTGGAAAGCTTGTTTTAAATGCTTAAAAGCTTTGGGGGAAGAGGCTATGCAAGCAGTAGGATCTGGGTTCTGTAAGTCAGCGCACGTATATGGGGTTTCCTTTATTATTAGCAGGAGAAAGTCAATCTGGGCGTGTTATTTTTTATTATCAGCTGCAGCAACGATGACTCAGTCACACAGTGCACATGAGTCCCTGCTTATCTTGCCTCTCTGTTCTGCTGTGGGAATGCTGAGCTCACAAATATTCGCACAGTTCAAACTGACCAACATGAGCATTCAGAATCACCCTGTATTTGGACTGCTTTTTCCTGTAAATACAGAGAAATGTGTAGTTCTTCACTCACTCTCAGGGCTGCAACTTCAGCAATTGTGAGAGTAAAAATTGTCTTTAAAGACTGCAGGAATTATTATTTTACACAGGAAGCAGTTTTTGGTGGGCTTTTTTTGCACTGAAATGATAGGGATAGTTTCCTAAAAGTTGTATTTCTAGGTGAAACTAGATGTTGGATATTGTGCTAATAAGGTACTGGAGCTTCCTAAATCTGCTGCCTTATTTAAAAAAAAAAAAAAAAGGCAAACAACTAAACACAAGCTTTCAAAACAAAACCACAATTTTCTTTTGTCTGTAAAATCAATTTCCTTTTCTCTATTTACTCAACTTAAGCCAGATGTGTTTTCATAACAGAAATGATTTGGTATTGTGATAGATGCATGCGTAATGTTGCCCAGTCACATTCTGTTCCTGCAAGTGCAATTTGGGAGGATGCATTTCTTCTCCAAATGGTTATCTTCCTAAAGCAGAGCAGCTAAGGACTGCCTGGGAGCGCCTGTGGCTATCCTGGGCAGGAACAGGCGGTATTTTGGTTGGGGTTCCCCGTTACACGTCAGCAATGGATATTGCACAGATGTTATACACTGATAGTTGTGTAGTGGATGTATGCTAACTAACCCTGAGGATGCTTGTCCTCAAAATCCCTGCTATGTCCAAATCCTTCGGAGTGCTTTGGCAACAGCTGTTGATGCAATATGCAAAGCCCCTTGCCTACAGTTAGTAAATGTGATTAGATTGATTCCTCTAAGGCTTGAAGTTCTTTTATATTGTCTTTTGTCGAAATCACAAGAAAGTTAACCTCCTAATTCAGGTCTGCAAGTGCTATGGTATATATAAATGCCTAGCAAAATTGCAGAAAGCTGTAGCCAGTGATACTGGGATGTAGCTGCTCTTATCCCACGAGAAAACTGAAAATCAACAAATACCAACTGAAGAAGCTCAAGGGAAAAAATACCAAATTTTCAGAAAAAAGATAGGTAATAATATATACAGAGGCTGAGATTTTTGTTACTAATGTAATACCTTGTATGAAACTGTGAAGTATACCTTCTGTATACTGTAGAGTAATATTTTGCATATTCTGTAGAGTAATACATCCTACTAGGATGGGAGGGAGCACAACACACCAAATGAAACAGAAAAATTAGGAAGCCATTTAACTCCAGTGCTTTTGATGAAGGACATGTGTGTGCGGGGGGAAGTTTCCCCCAGAGAAGTAAGAAAGAGCCCAATGGAACCCCACTTTTGTGGATATGAAAGGAAACTAAATTAAAGAACATTCCCATTTTCGTCACGCTTTAAATTGTATGGGTCAGGATGGAATTATCACTTGACTGAAGCCCATTTGGCAGGAATGCTGCAAGTGGGTGTTTTGGTAAAGATGTTAAGGAGCTGGGGTGGTATTTTTCTATGTGGATAATAAAGCAGCTGGGCATTCAGTGGAAAGCATAATACCATGTGTCCTCATTGCAGGAAGCAGTTGCACAATGCAGATTATTTTTCTCAGTTACAGCCTGTAGAAATTATAAGAAATCTGGCATAAATAGACAAAATGGGTCATAACCATTGCTGCACAAAAAAATGCAGGAACTTCAGGTTTTCAAACTGATTATTATTCAGGAAACAACACAGAACCAGTGAAGATGCTACAACTCCCCTACAACTGTTTTGAAAAAATAAAGAAGCTTAAATTTTTAGTATTTGAACCAACAAAATTTAGGAGTGATTTCAGTTACATCCATTAATTGTTGTGGAGTTTCATGACAGGCTTATTTACAACTTTGCAATAATTGAACAGACAGAAAATCCTTCATCCAAGGATTATGGAAAATGAGTCACCATTGTACCAGGCAGAGATTAAAATATCTTGTATGAAATAGGGTATTACTGCAGGATTTTACATGGAACAACTGCAAGAGATTAAACTGGATCAAAACAAAGAGAAATGCATGCAGATTTTAAAAATATTTTAAAAAAGGAAAAAATAGAGAGAGGGTGTAAAATAGCACTGGGGTTAAATTTAACATCCAGGGAAACACAAAGGAGAAATCCCTAAGCTTCCTAATGCTTTGTGCTACCAGCTGATCAGTAGGGGAGGATACGAGGGACTCGGGCAGTATGTCTGATGCTCCTCAGATAGAAGGACACACACGGCAGTCCCAAATCTGAGATAGGCAGGGGATTCATTCTCAGCTTGCCATGGCATCATTCATCTGGCTTTGCCCTGGGATTGCAGCAATTCCCTTGGACAGAGAAAATTGTGTTGGCCTAGTGAATGGAATGCAGAGCATTTGTTCCAAAATGTATCCAAACCACCAAGAAATAGGCTGAGATTTGTTCTGGTGTCAACTCAATGCTCAGGGTAGCCTTCAGGAGGTTATAGACTGCTTCCTAATTTCATGGTGCCCAAAGCACCAGAGGACACTTGGACGGTTTGCAGTCGGACAAAGAACCAATGTCAAGATGATCTTCATCAGCCAGTGTGAGACTTTGCTGGAGCCAAGGCCTGAAGGATAAAGACCTGGTGCAAGCTGCCACCGCTGGTGCTGTCATGGGCATGTGCACTGGGACCACCAGCTACTGACACCTTTCTCTTCTCCAAAAGAGCTGTGGCACCAGGAAAGGGGCTCCTACGGGAACTCCAGCCACATGTGCTCGAGGAAGGTATGGGAAAGCCACTTCAATAAAAGTACCAGCTGGAGATCCCTGCCCTCACCGAGGGTGATTTTGTATGTAAACACGCCACACCCATTCTACAGACACAGGTTTTCAAAATGCAATGCCTGCCACAAGACCCTTTGTATTTTAGGGAGACAGCTACTCTGCAGAGACCTGGATGAACATCTTGGGAGGAATCCCTATTTTGTTGCAGTAGATTGCCTTTCTGATAGGCATAAAGAATAATTTAGATCAGAGACAATTTTTTCAGTACAAGTGGTTAATGCTTGGTTTCAAAGCAGGTATTCCTGTAGATTACAAAAAACCACAATTCCCATCCAAATGAAACAAAGTTTCATTTAAAAGCAGAAAAGAACATGTTTCCCGCTCTAGTTGCCTATTGATTTACTCTTCTTAGTGTAAAAGAAATTAAAACACTCATGAGAAAAAAAAAAGAAAAGATTAAATACTATAAGTCAGAGAAAGAAGTTTTGGTAACATAAGCTGAATGTTTGATGTTACAAACTGAAATCCAGCAACTTGTTACTAGAGCAAATATAGGGCATTACATCAGGTATTGCTTGCTATAAAATATCTAAAGCTCCAAATCTCAAGTGTACTATTTCTATGGCATAGCTGTTTCCTATAAAGGCAAAGGTGTGAATTCCTGAGCATTTCATTTTCGGTTGCTTCTTCAAAATCCAGAAAGCATTCTGAAAAGTAAAGTGAAATAACTGATGTCCAGAATATGCTGTATTTAACTAGCTGCAAGGTGATATTTGGGAAAAGTCGTGGGACCTATAAAACGTCTATTTACTGCATTTATTGAACTCCTAAAGAAGCTGTTTAATTAGTTGTATTTAATTGATATGTAGCTTAGTATAGAATGAAACAAGAAAGAGACAAACCTCCCACTCAGCAGTTAAAGAATGTGATAATGGAGACCTCTGACAGGAAGGTTAGAAGAACATGGTAAGAAAAGATTTAATCAAGTAAAATTTAACATCAGACTTCTGGGTGATTTGTTCAGTCTCCCTGTAGAGTGTATCTGTATAGAGATCCCTCTTACTAAATATTACTGATTCCAGACTTTTTATAGTGACAGATTGCTTTATGCTTAAAGGAGCATTGAAAAATGGCTAGGTGGCAATCATGGAATTGCAGCCTGAATACTCAGCCTGATGCTAGGATATCTTTACATTAGAAGCACCTGTGATGTCTTTCCAAGGTTATGTGGAGTGTAGATGTAATTTCCTATGAATTTGACAGAAATCAGAAAATAAAGCAGCAGTATCTGCAAGAGATAATATACACTTTAGAGAATATTTGCCTATGTCTAAATACATGAAAATAGCTCCAGTTTATAGTTTTCTGCCCCAGGAATGGAAAGAGGCAGACTTTCCATGGAATTCCATTTGCAAAGTTTTATTTGCATGATAAAATTTTATTGTCTCATAGATCCTGTTGTCTTCAGCTACTTCAAGCATATATATTGGGCAGGTACTTCATGCTTTGTGAGCCTTGACTGCTCACCCTCATTTATGATGATGAATGTAAAGAGAAGACAATTATCTCTCTAATTTGATTTATAGAAACTGTGAGTGAAGTCTTGGATGTTGCAGCTTCTGCCCACGAGGAAAACCTACACAGTGACAAGGAAGGAGAAGCCTCAACAGCTCAAGAGATTTCTGACACAAAGAGCCAGGACACTGATGCTGAGGAGTCAAGTCAAACTTCAGAAGGTGCAAGAGTCCAGCTGAGTCTGGAATGTTTGTCTCTGAAAAGTGCTGGTGACTATGTGCACTGACCCAGCTGCAAGAGCGTGCAGAACTCAAGTGATGCAGTGTGGCTGCCCATGATGGCTGTGTTTGGCATCACAGTGTTAGCAGAAATCTCACCTTGAAATTATGTGATGTGCAGTAGAATTATGTGCTATTCAGATTGCTAAATTGGATCGTGGCAGTGTGAGTTCAGTGCCCTGCTCAGTAAGTGTCTGGATGTGAACTTCATTAAGAGGAAGAAATTCCTCTCGTGTTGCCTGTAACACATTTTTTCAACATCTGACTTGATTTGAAAGATAGAGTTTTCTTAAATTGCATTGGTGTAAAGAAAAATAGAGAGCATGTGGTATGAATAAAGCTCGCAGTGCTTTGATACAACTATAAACAATCTCACATTGCTATTGAAGTTGAACAATGCAATTGAATGCAAAGAAAAATGTGTGTTAAAATCATCACTGTGAAGATTTTCAAAGGAGTTCAGAAGTTTGGCCTCTAAACTCTTTTAAAATTAGAATCAAACAGCTAAAAGGAAAAATGTCTGTATACCTAATACAGCTTTGTAAATACTATCCCTTTAGTCCAAGAAAACAACTTACTTCACTATTTGTCATTGAATAAATAATTTCCAATGTTTCTCATTGGTGTTTTGTCTCCACTTTCAGTTTCCGAGGAGGAGAAGACACCTGAAGAAGTTGCTAAAGACCCCTAAAGGTACACAGTACAGTTGCAGCATGTGGTTTCCTGCTCTTCACCTATCTTTTTTTCTCAGTTAGTGGCAATTGCAGCATGTGGTAAATGGACATGCACTGTTATGGTGAATTTGTATTTCTGTTCTCAACAACAAAAGAACTTTATTGAAGTATTTCATATTTTTTTGGGAACCATTCCTGGCATCTTTTAGAGGCTAGAGAGCAAATCCTATACCAATTGTCATGCTGTGTATTTATTTATAGCTTTATCTTAATCCCATGCAAACCGGATAAAGACCCAAGAGTTGTAGCTTTCTTCCAGGCAAAAAAAGTGTTCTTTGGACATTTGTTTTAAATTATATAGCTACTGGACTTCTGGATTATTGTTCTATACCATAAAGCAATAGCCTTCTGGACTGTTTTTTTTTAAATTAACTTTTTCATTATTAGTCTCTGCACTTTCAGTTTGTGCTAACGAAAAATACTGAATATAGTATTCTTTCTATTTTGCTAGTGTTTTTCTCAGTTGGCTTTATTTTTTTATTGTCAGAAAAGTTGCAAGCATGTGCCTCTCAAGGTTGTTATTTTTGCTCAAATGGAAAGCTAAGGGTACCTGAAGGCACCACATCAGAAAACCAAGTGACCAAGAAATTCTCTCTGCTCTGGAACACATAAATGCTGTGATACAGAGAAAACAATTGAGTTAGGAATCCTTTTTTTTTTTCATTGTTAACATCTGGCAACCCTACAAATTGTTGCATTGCTATTCCAGATTTTGATTTAGACAACAAATACTCTCTATAGGAAACTCAATTAATGAAAGCAGAGATGGTAAGTGAAAAGGGTGGGGGTGGTAGGGAAGGCAAGCTGTAGGAAGCATCTTTGATGGAACAAATTGAAAATAGATGAAAAAATAGATTAATCCCTGACCAGTGCACAGGTTCACTCAATTCTGCTTCAACTGCTTGGACTCTTTTTGACAAAAAAAATTGCTTTTTTATGAGTATAGCAGCACAAGGATACAAAAGGGCCTCTTACTGAGTTTCAATTTGATCTTGTTGGCAGGGAGAAAAAGATTTATGAAATATTTTACTACTTGGTGCTGGAAGATTACTGGCTGTCATTTGACCAATTTACAGGTCTAGAACCAAATTACATTCCCAGTCAGGAAAGAATTCTTTCTTCCTTTTTTTTTTTTCTGGCGTTTTTATTGTAAACACTTTAAAGTAAGAAGCTTAACTCTGTCTTTGCATTAAAACACATTATACCTTTTAAGGAATTCAAGGCAAAGAAAATGAAATTAAAAGAATGTTGACGTGAGAATCAAACCACTATCCAGTGAACTTTTTTTAAAAAAACCTGATTATTTGGTAAAGGGGTAGAGGAAGCAGTAATGGATTGAATCCTCAGATAAAGCCCTATCTTGATGCTCTGAGCATGCCTGTGTAAAGATGTACAGCCGTTCTACTGAGTGTGGCAATTGGGCCCAAATTGATGCACCCATGGAGCTACTAATATCAGTAATCTCAGCAAAAACAATGTGTTTACCTTGTGCTTAAAGTTAAGCAAGTAGCTGTTTGTAGAAATAAATCCAGCATGCAGGGGAATTCACTTTGCCTAAGCAACGTGGATGAACATGAGGAATTCCTTGAAACTGGGCTTTGGTGATGGCAACGGAGCAAGTTTCTGTAAGCCATCAGATAAGCATGATTTACACATCAGTGCTCTGTATATTCTGTAATTCTCTTAACTGGTAACCTGCAGCCAAATTTACAGTGTACTTTGAATGTTTGCAAAGAAAAAGACCTGGTGAATTGTGTCTGTTGCTAAACATCATTTATTGTTGCTTCCTCTAAATCAGATTCTTTTTTCTTTTTCCCAGTAAGCAGTGCAGAAGCCTTTGGAAAGTTTAATGGAAATATTTGTGGCAATCAACCAGCTGATTCCCGTGTGAAACCTCACTCTTTCTTGGAGATGTAAAAGAAACAGTGCAGTTTGTCCTACCACACTCTGGTCGTTAGGGCCAGTATTCAGTGCTGCAAGAGATAATTTACGTTGCCTAGAGAGATGCTTCTGTGACTAACATCTCTGCTGTAGAAAGTAGCATCCAGTCAAGCCATCAGAGCACCACTCAGCATGTCCTAAATACATGTGCTAAGAGAAGCAGTAGACTTAACTAAACCATGCCAGATGAACTCCTTCTAGGTCTTTGTCGTCTCGACATGTACATTGATTTCTTACGTTTGGTCCAAACTGTTGTGCATAGTTATATCATTGTATACATTCCATGCTAAAATGTAAGCAAAAGGTTTTAAAATCAAGTCAAAATATTACAAAAGTACCAGTTAGCATTTTTTAATTGGATTACAGGGAGAATTACAACCTGTTTGCTCCCGAGTTTGGATTTGTGATTGTAAGCATACTGTGCAAGACCTAATTTTCCCCCTGCATAAATATTTCAGATGCTACCCTTCCTTGCACAATAACATCCAGGAGTAAACATTTTTAAGGCTCCTGCTTTGTGAAGAAAACCTGTTTGCAGGTAGTAGCCACAGGTATCTTATAGCATGACAGTGAAAACAGCACTGGTTGGTGTTGTCATCATGGATCGAAGTGGTGGCTCCTGCCTTGGGGGTCCAGGGCTCTGCTCCTCCCAAATCTCATTCAGCTTGCCGTGGTCTTTCTATGTTGCTCTGTCTTGGCACTGGCATGTGGTGGTAGTGTAACAACATGAAGTTTTGGTACAAACCTTCCAACTGGTACAAATCACAAGCCTTTTAGGCCATGGCAAAGCTCCTCTCCAAGCACTTTCAGCCAGCCAGCAAAACTCCTGTGAAGGGCTATGCCATAGGTGTTCAAGTGGACAAGCATTCTTAGGGACTAAGAAAGAACAGAATAGCTAACTAACCTTGTGTTCTCAGTATTATCTTCATAAAGAATACATTTATTATGAATAACAGGTTGGTATGGCACTGTGCTCCCAACCCTCCATTGTGCTACGTGCACAAGTGTGCATCTAAGACAAAATCGTGAGACAAAATACTAAACCAGGGCCAAATAAGGTATATTATGTACTATTTCTATAGAAAGTGTGTTTCATAAGGTGTGTCTGACTCTTTTCTCTTCAAGCAGAAGTTTGGAAAATGTTGAAAGGGAAATGACAGCACTATGACATTCCTACCCATGGCACAAAGCAACACATGATCCTTCCCCCATCATAAAGCAAATTCTAAGAGTGTTCCAACAAAAATATAGCCTGTTGCTCCTGGACCTACTTAGGAATAACTGGAATAATACAGAGGCAAAAGCTGGCTCCTGAGCTTCAAGAAGACAAACCACAGCCTCCTGCTTAAAGCATAAAGCCTCTGTCATTAAAAGCAATTTTTGTAGACAAAGCTACTGGAATAAAAATCTTAGACTGATATATTGTTGTATAAGAGTCTATCTTTATTTATCTGGTAAATTAAACATCATGTGATGGATGCATGCACTTAAACGTTCTATTTCTTCGTTTTCACTAATTCCTAGTAGAAGAAGTTATTTTAACTGCATCTAACAGTAGGGTTTCTGAAATTGTAGGCTTTTCTGAATGGCTCTTTGCCTCTGTAACTGCTCTGGTACATGGCAAAATATTTTAGCCCTCTGGAACAGCTGCCTGAAGGATAGAATCACAAACTATGGTGGGCTTTCCAAAGCTTTGCATCCTTCCAATTTTAAAAAAATTGAGAGTCCCAGGATAGCCTGTATATGTGCTTTATGTCAGAGTTACTCTTCTTTTTTTTTGGCTTTTGTTTTGTTTGGGTTTTTTTAATCAAAAAACAAACAAACAAACAAAAACCCCACCAAACCAAAACCAAAACTACTCTTGAAAGCCAGAGGAATTAGGAATATATTATGAACTCTAGCTGTGAAGACATGTAGCACAGCATGGTCAGCTTCAGCACTTGATTCTCTTAGAGTGACAATAGCGATATTTTGCAATTCGCAGAGGTCTGGCCATCATTGATTCAGTCTTGCTAGTATGGAGTCTGAATATCGTATAAATTAATGCTTTTCTATCCTACACTTTCAAAAAAGTGAATTTTTGAGTTGCTACACAAAGGCTGTGATGAACTATGGAAAATGTTGAAAGGGTATTGTTGAAATGGATCATTAAGGAGAACATTCTCCTTAGTGACATAATGCAAGACTAAAGGAGACTGGGGGAAAGGTTTGGTCTTGAGAACACACTTCACAGGCCAGAGCAAAGCTTGAGATTCCAGAATTTGTCCAAACAGCACATTTCTCCTTTGCTGTCAGCAACTATCTGTGAAAATAGCTGGCAAGAAATTTCACCTCCCTCTAGTGCCTGTTACTATGAAGGGTGACAGCCTGTTGCCACTGGCAGCTACTCACAAAGCTGAAAATTCTGGAGACAACAAAGTCCATCTATCAGTTTCAGGTTTACTCTTTGTCTGTGTTGATGTAAATATAGAATTTCAATTTTATTTTCATTTGCTTCTTCAAAACATAAGACCATTACTAAAAATCATAATTCAAACTGCAAGCTGGTATTCAGTAAGTGGAAAACCCAGGAGTGAAAGACTTGAATCAAGATTTCTTATGTCTGTGCAACAAGCTTTGATGATATGACTCTTTTTATCTGTTTTTCTCAAAAAGAAAAAAACACAAAAAACCCCAAACAAAAACCCAATGAACTCCAATGAAGCCAAGAACGTGCTGTGACTTTTCCTCATCTGTTAGCCTTCTTCCCTCAAAAATTTTAAGCCAACTAGCTACCCCAACTTCTGTTTTACCAGGCAAGTGGGAGGGACACAAAGTTCCTACCAGCTGAGTGATGACTGAGGAGATCAATAGCTAAAATAAATTACTTGCAGTGTTTGCCAGCAGCTTTGTAGCACTTTCGTGGCTGCAACCTGCTGTTTCCTCTCTGTGGGTGGTTAAGAATGTCAGGAAAATTAATCCACAATGCCAGAGGTTTATGTCCAAAAAGGAGACAGAGGAGTCCTATGACTTTATTCGAATAAAGGGAGAGAGTCCGCTGGGCACATGACCGCAGGGTTTTCCCTCTCGGCGTTTTGGGGGGCCGCAGCCCCAATTATCCTAAACTCCCAGCCGCAAGTTGCCCTCTTTTGGGTGGGCACAGCCCCAATTATCCTAAAGTCCCGGCCGCGAGTTGCCCTCTTTTGGGGGGCACAGACCCAGTTATCCTAAACTCCCAGCCGCAAGTCGCCCTCTTTTGGGTGGGCACAGACCCAGTTATCCTAAACTCCCGGCCGCAAGTCGCCCTCTTCCTTTCCCCGCTGGCTGAGGCACTGGGTGGGCACAGCCTTCCCGAGCCACCTGCCACATGTCCCACCCCGAGCCTGTCCCTTCACCCCGAAGTTCGGGGCAGACACTGCTGTGTCTCAGGGCTCAGCCTGGCTGGGCTCTGGGGCAAACCTGCTGCTTGCAGCTCGCACAGACATCAAACCCCATTCCAAAGGCGTTAACACCCACACCTTCACCCACAGAACTGTTTGTAAAGACATTAGCACACGTCTTCCCCATCAGGAAAGACTGAGAGGAGAGCTGAGAGGACACACGGACGTAGAGGGTGAGGGAAAGGAAAAAGAGAAACAGAAGGAATTTTGTGGGAAAGGACACCGGAGCTCACTTTGTCTGCCCATGAGTTGGCACATTTTCATGGAGTGCCATCCCTGTTGCCACACAGACAATTCTGCTCTTAGGAAAGGTATTACTTTTCCTTCTTTCCCTTCTCACCTGCTGCAGAGGATGGAAGGTGGGAAGGACGATGGAAATTAATTCCAGCCCCAAGCAAGCATCAAGCAGTCCTCAAGCCTCACCGTGGGTGACTGGATTCTCCTGCGTTCTGGGCGTTGCTCCTTTATTTGGGATGCTGCAGGAGATTTTGCCTCCAACTTTATTGGAGAGAAAAAAGGGCTAAAACTGGAGGTTTCTATGGTGGAGTTATTCCCGCTATTTGCTTGAACTACAAGGTGATTGAGCAGGTTGTTGAAACAGCATGATTTGCTTGCGGTTTATGGAGGGGAGCCAATTTAATTGTAATTCATGCCTCGACATACGTTATAAATCCATTTTCTGACATGGGGTGAAAAATATGCTAGGAGCCCTAACACCTACCACATGCAGGAGGCACTGAGGGCGTGAGGAGGAGACAGCGGACATTGATGCCCTCAGCACGGCACCCCCTCAGAAAATGGCGGGAAGCCCTGTGGGGAGGGGCGGGGTGTCACTCCGCCTCACAGACAATCCGGGGAGAGAAAACTTCCATCACCCGACTGCGAGAGACCCCACAGATGCCGGGGGAAAAATTCCTGGGCAAAGGGGCTATGGGAGGAGTCGTAGCCCATAAAAGCAGTTAACTGCGACACAATTGCCCTCGCCATTTTTTTGGGGTTCTTGGAAGGAGCAGGGCATGCCCGAAGGGTCAGCTCGCTGGGCCCGCCGCCTTTTTCTCTCTGCGGGTGCCTCTGGGGTACAGTGGGAGCGAGCTGTCCTTGCCTTCTGCTTCTCTCTCCGGTTCTCTTTCCCCCTCCCTGTTCCCTTTTCTGTCCCACTTCAGTAGGAACAGTTACCTTCCTTTATCAATAAACATTCCTCAGATATAATATTGCCACGTGTGGGCTTTATTTCGTCCAGGAAATCTATCAAATGGAATCATCCCCGACTCCCCTTACAGCAGGACGGGACATTTATCTATCTGCAGATGTTCTCCACTTCCTCTCGACGTTTTACCCAAGGCTGTGCTTGATTAATGCTCAACAGCTCCGGCGTAACAAATGGGAAACTTCTGAGCAATGGAAAACTCTTATTTTGTGTGTTTGGTTAATTACTTCATGTGCAGATCCAGTCTTTTGATTACCTGAAAATCTTGCTGGTTTAGTGAGAAATAGTATTCCTTATTTAAAGACTCTTCCATGAAATATATGTGTGAGCTCTGTTTGGGGCCTAGGAAAAGTGTTATATACAGTGCTGTAGTTGCTGTGTTTCATCTCAGGAAGTTCGGCTGCCTGTGCTTTTTCTTCTCAATTCAGCACTGACTGTGGTATACAAACAAATTAAATTAAAGAGGGAAATACAGAGAAGAAGTGGAAGAGGAGAGACAGTAATATGTATCAAGATCATATTTCCTCTTTCTATAATATAATTACTGAGGCCCGTGGAGGTTCATTGATCACCTTCCCATAATGTGATTTTTTTTTTTCCTGGCTGTTTTCTTCCTGCCTAGGGCTATTTTCTTTCTGAGTAGTTAGTGGGAAATGTTATTCTCCAGTGAGGGCTAATTGAGCATAATTAACCATTTGACAACATGCACTCACATCATCAAGCAGAAGAGGGCAGTAAATCAAAAGCACTAAGATTACTAAAACCTGGAACAGAGAAAGAATCCCTCATCCCCAAAACCCGGAGCTTAACAACGCAGGAAGAAAATAATAATGTATGCTTTTTTCCACTGGAGAAAATTGGCTTGAGTTGTTTTGTATTGTTTTTTTTCTTTTTTAAATTGCAGTTTGGAGAAAATCCAAATCATACAAAGACTTTTCATTCCACTGTTTTAGTAAGTGACTGATTTTCAATGCAAAGTATTTGGTGCTGAGGCTCTTAAAAAGTGAGAGGAGCCAAACCTGGAGTAACTGTTCAAGGCTTGGCAGTTCTTGCCAGTGGGAGCACAATGAGGCTGGACATGAATGTCTTTGTTTCCATTTAAATTATTAGTGAAGTTCTATAAAATCAAAATCACTGCAGTTTCACTCCACTTATTACAAGTCCTGGTAGCAGCAGCAACTTACACAAAGTACTCAGCCCTGGTTATAAACGAAGCGAAAAGGACTTTGAAGTGTCTGAAGTTGTTACTTCATGAGAAACCCGTAATGGCTTGGTTTCTGCCCCGCTCCCTTTCTACATGTCTCTTCCTAGAGTCTTGTGTTCTGTACCATTTCTGAGATATCCTCACTCGCCGCGGTCCATGTGAATTACAGACCTTGGCTGTTCCTAAATGAAAAGTAGTTTTCAATGCTGAAATATTATGCTATGAAAACCAAAAATGTCTTTGAGGACAATTACTCTTTATTTTTTCTTTAAACCAAAACAGCCGAAAACAAACTGGTTAGTCTCTGTATGGAATTTCTTTCTCTAAACCACCACAATTTCCAGAGGGTTTCCCTGTATAAGAAGGGAAATAAGGAATAAGACTAAGGGATTCTGTTTTGTGCTACCTCTAAATTAGGAAAACCAACATGCCATGTACATCCCATGTATTTTCTTAGTGAAAATGAGCTAAAGTCCTCTTTTACAATGATTCTAACTTACTCTTTTTCTTTCTAAAATACTGCAACTGCTGTATTTTCAAGTCTAACATACAGCAACCAACCACTTCATCCTTTAATTCTATGTAATTCTTTCTTTCTTAAAAGCAAGGTAAATTTATTCAAGAACAAAATCCTGCATGAAACAGGCTTGCTTTGGCATTGCATTTCTTCCCTGCTCTAATCACGTCTCCCATGTAATTAGTGATGTTACAACCCCTGCTGAGGATCAGAAGCTTCTTGATCTTATCTACTTTACAAGCAAAATAGACTTGTAGCTTTCAGAAACGGAGGGTATGTGTTTGGTTTTTTTGGTTTGAGGTTTTATTTTATTTTAACTTGTATGTCATTAGGGAAAATTATAGATGAGATGGAATGGATTCAGAAAAGATTAGGCTTAGACATGCAATTTAAAGGCCTTTATTGTAAAATATTAGCTGCTTTAGGAGCCTACAGTATGAATAAAATCAGGGGGATAGATAGGAAATTTAAGTAAATTTGAGCTAAGCTGACACTAGTTATGTGTTTTCATAGCACAGAAACTTTGCAGTAAGTCTGAAACTTTGCCTTAATTCTGTTGGATCTGGAATTCTTCACAGATGGAACTTTTATTTTTCTGGCATTTATCCCTGGCAATAGAAATGTGTTAATCAACAGATTTAAAGACTTCTAATTAGGTCACATATCCCTGCAAAAATAACTCCAAAAGCTAGTTGGAACTAGGTGATTGATCTTTAATGTTCCTTCCAACCCAAACCATTCCATGATCCTATGACTTGGGGAAACATTTGTCCCTCTGTCTTGTATGAAATGGGTATCCAGTTGCCCTTTCTGGAGTCAGTGTTTGCAGTGTTGCCTGGGACTGGTACTAAAGACCTGTTCCAGTTACCAGTAGTATGTCAAAATAGCCACCTCCATTTGGGACTTTTCCACCAGCAATAACCTTTGAGCTCTCAGCTGACAATGTAATACCCCTTTTTTTCCAACAAGGGCTTGGTAGGGTGTTAGACATCAGCTTCCTTACAAAAACAAGACCACTCAAATGTTTCAGAGTTGTGCTAGCGAAGTAACCGCTTTTGTGAAAAATACATGCAGCGAAACATCCATCCCAAAGAGCCCATCTGAGATTTCTTCCCCACTGGCACAGACAGTTTCAGCAATGTGCAAAGCAACAGCAGTATGTCCTGTGGCATCCAAACAGAAGAGTGGAGGGAATGTAAGAGGGCTTCATAGGCCAGGTAGCAGGAAAATGAACATCAGCTTTACAGAAGAGACCACTTTAAGTGTTTTTAGAGCACCCCTAAGTGATAGCCCTGCCACACCATGAAGGAGCTGCTGCAATGTGCAAAGCAGCTTTGGTTTACATGGCTTTTGTTCAGCTGACAGTGGGTCTGTATTTTAATGAAGCTGCCTGCTCTTTTCCGTGAAAAGGATCAAGGCAAGAGGTTTTCTTTTTTTCCTGAGTTTTAACTTGGACCCATGGAAAGAAGAATAAGGAAAAAAAAAACCCCAACAAATCAAACCCCAAAAAGTGAGCACATCAAATCAAAACTAATTAAGCACTAAAGATGGAACTGACAGCACTTAGGTCTGCCAGGCTGCAAAAAAATTGTCATTGAGGGCTGAGATTCCCATCCAGCTCGATACGTTTCCAGTCTATAACAAGGCAATTTTTGCCAGGAACTCTTTAGTCTTTTTCTCCCAATACCCCAGCCTTTTCTTGACTTGTTCCTTTCTTCCATTTATTTTATAATTATCTTCTTTCTTCCATCATCCACTATTAATGAAATTTTAACTTTACATCTTTGTTACATTTTTGATACAATTTACCTGCTAGACTATTAAAATAATTACATTTTATAATGCGCAAACACTGAATACTAGCATTTCTAGCAGCAACATGGATGTCAGCTATATTGTTAATAAATGATAACTTTTTTCCCGATCTTGTTTTTAAAGGCAAAAGATCTAAAGGTGATACCTGTTACATTTTAAAGAGCAGACAGACAACTTAAAATTCATTATTGGTTAATAGAAACTAGGAGCAAAATCTGCAACTGACAACAGCCGAGTGTATGCCTTATTACATGCCTGGCAGGTTTAGTGTGTGGTAAAAGCTCAATTTTGCTGTGATGTGTGCTTTACTACAAAGCTACAGCTCATTTAAATTTATACCTCAGTAGTGGTCACTTACATAAGAGCCTGCTGGTAGCACCATTATTAGTAATGCCTGACATGTGTTTGGAAAGAAAGAATCACCAATGTTTCCATGCTTCAGGGCACAGGACTGATATTTTTAGGGCTACCTTTATTGTCAGGGAGATGTTTGTGCCATCCCTGAGTAAAATAACTGCCCATGCTATTTATCCTAGAAAACTCAAATTGTATGTAACTTGTAAAAGTCAGATTCCAGAGCTTAAAGACCCATGAAAGATTGTATTTCCTTAGGAAAGGAAGCTGATGCCCTGAAAATGCAGAGGGAAGAAATAGTCAGTTCAAATGACTAAGGAAGAGGAGCCAGAGCAGTAGAGCAATGGGAGGTAACATGTATAAGGCAGAAGCTGAAGATTGGAAACCGGAGTTGGTGAAGGAGGAGATGCACAGAGTGCCAAAGGAGCAGATGTGGATGGTCAGATGGAAATTGAGATGTAGCAGGGGTACTTTTGCGCGCAGATGGAGGCGAGGAGCAGACGTGTGGGACTGTACTGCCTGTCACAGGGGCTGAAGGCTCCTGCCAGGAGGGAGAACCTAAAATCAGACCCTTGCAATGTACAGGCACGGGGGCCCCAAATCAGTCTGAACAGAAACCTTCACCCTAGAGCTCCTTACAGAAAGAGGCTTTGCATTGCAGAAAATCTTGGCAATGTAGGGGTTTCTTTCTGTCTGTAATGAAAATGTAATGCCTCCTCTTCAGCTAAAGCCCTTGTTTATTTCTCTGAAATGCCAAGAAGGGCATAATGGTTAAAGCCCAGTGTTTGTAAGGGAGAAGGCCAATTCTGTTCAAAACTTCAGACCAGGCTAGATCAAGACAGTCTCGATGCGTACTTGCTTCGTAAGCAGCGTCTGACAGCGCGTCTCGTACTGCCAAGTGAACAACAAAAGCTGGATTACGAATTTCAGTTTCCAAACCCATGCGCACTGTGAGGCGGCTGTGGCGGGGTAAAACTGGGGACCGGCATTTCAGCACTGCCTGGAATTGGTTCTGCACGCCTGAGGCTCCGCAGCTGGCCAGACACACGGAGAGCTCATTCTCCTGCGCACGGCAGCAGAAGCGGTGCCGGGACAGCACCGCGCCCGCGGGCTGGGAGCGAGTTGTGGGCGCAGGCACCTGCTCCGACACAGCGGAGGGGCAGCGAGACCGCGGCTCGTTCTTCCCCTCAGCCTCGCTCCCTGCGTCTTGAACACGGACTCCTCGGGGCCCGGGACACGGCGGCCGGGAGCAGCGAAGGACGGGAGCAGCGAAGGACGGGAGCAGCGAAGGACGGGAGCAGCGAAGGACGGG
>VZRL01003588.1:629092-646737 GCA_013397895.1 Origma solitaria | reverse complement strand
GCGGTGCCCGGCGCGGTCAGTGTAAACACAGCCCGAGGCAGCGCGGCCTCCCGGGCCGGGCCTGCAGCCTCCCGGGCCGGGCTGTGCTGGGAACGGGGAGGCGGCCGGGGCAGCGCCGAGGGGCAGCGCCTTGTTTACACAGGGCGTCGGTAGAACATGGCAGCCCGGGCGTGCTGGACACTCGCTGTCATGCGTGCTCGCTCCTCCCGCGCCTCGTCCCTGGGATCGCTGTGCACCCTGCGCTGCTTGCACCACGGTAAACAGGAGTCTGGCGTATTTTTCATTATACCGTGACTGCAAAGCGTTGTGCTGGGTGAGCCCCAGTTCGCGTTTATCTGTTACCTTCTTGGATGTGTTCCCTCTTGTCTCTCCCCACTTGAATAATTCACTTTTTCATTCTCTATGCTCCCTCCCTTATGGCTGGTCACTGTCATCTTCCCTGTGACTTTTCTCTAGTCATTTAAGTCCTTTAGCAAAGACAGCAAAACCCCTTACTGTCAGTTTAAAAACAGGTTCCGTGTTTACTCCTTATTCCTCTTCCTTCTCACTCTGTCTCTCATAGTGGACAAGATCAGTTGCTTTAGGAAGGGTTCTAGGGAAAGGATGGTTCTTTTGTGTGATGCCATCAGTGATACACTCTTCATCAATTAGGTTTCAGCAGTATATGGTTCAGAAGGTGCCTAAACTTTAGACTGCTACACACATCTTTATGTTCAATAGTCTCGTAAGCCATTCAGGGGTTTTACCTTCATAAAGCTGTCTAACTTAAATCTTAGAAGTTTTTGACCTCTACAATACCCTATCAAAGCTAATTATGGAATTTGCCCACACTGCTTCCTTTTAGAGTGTGTGTGTGTTGGGGTTTGTTTTTTAAACCTACATCATCACCATTTAATTTAATCGTCTCTGCTGCTTTATTATGTAAAACGATGAATAATTCTTACCTACTCTGGCTTGTGGGGGAGTGGAAATTATTGTTAAGGACCAACAATCGGCTCACTGGAAAGAGAGGTACAAAGTAAGGGTAAGTGTATGAGACTTCTGTCAGAGGGAAGAGAAGGTTTCAGGGTATCTTTAAATAGAGAGCAGTGGGAAGAGAGCCTGCTAATAGGATGAAATACGGGAAGGTCCAGAAGAAGCCTGCTGAAGCCACACCTTCCAACCCAAAACATTAATAGTTTCTAAGTGATTATAAGCTTACATGTTTTGGGGCTCATCAGCTTTAGCTATTGAGGCTTCAGAGCAAACTTTGGATGTTCAGATTATCCAATTAAATATGTATGGAAGGAGCTCTTCTAGTTTCTTACTGGATTTGTTGCATTGTTAATTTGATCCAGAGTAATAATTTCTATGCATTCAGCAATAATATTATGGCTTTTTTGTATGGAAACTTATGAAGTATGATGTGGGTAGGACTACTTTGCCAATTCCGTATTTTTATTTCTATTTTATAACTTTTAGTTGCTTTGTGTAATTTTAAGGTACTATAAACTGCATGGATTGCGTGTCCTGACCCCCTTGATGCAAAGATTTATTTTGTATGCTTTTTAGATATAACCTCTACAACAAACTTTAGCAACAAGTTTAGGGGGTTTTTTTCTGCTCAAGCCAGCTTTTTCAGTAACTTAATTTTTCAGTTCTTAGACTTGTTGAGTTTCAGAAACTAAAAGCTAATTTGCCATTTCTTCTGCAACTGGCAATGTGAATCAGATAGCAGAGCTCCAAAAATGATCTGGGAAAACGTCTTAAAAAAGACTTTTCAGTCGACATGAAACGTTTTACAGTGCACTATGGTTTATATGTATCAGAGTGATAATGGCATTTACTGTATTTGAGTGTGATCATTTGCCTATGAAAGAACACCTTAGTGCCCTTAGGAAGCCTTGTTCCTGTTAATGGGATTCTGCAGCAATCTTGGCCGGTGTATTTCTGCGTGTATAACTAACTTCATTTTCAAGCCAACTTTCTTAACTTTTTTTTGATTAAACCAAAAGAAGACTGTTTCGGGGGAAAAAGAAAAAAAAAACCTCTGTGTGATGCTACTGCTGGCTGTAGTCCTGCATTTGCGGTTGCATCTGTGAAGGTATCTGCATAAATCCCTCCTCAGGTTTTAGGATGCCAGCTGAATAAAAGAGGGACATTGTTCCATGTACTCTTGTGGTGGTTCTGAGTGCTGTGAGAGCAGCTGCCTCTGGTCACTGCTGCCCAGACTTCTGCATGTTTGTCTTGTTGTGTGTGGGCATCTTTTTTCAAGCATTGTGGTTTGGGTTTGTTTTTTGTTTTTTTTTTTGCTTGCTATTTTCTTTTGTAATTAAAATGAAAGTGTGCTGAAGCTATTTGCAGACTTATATTTAGAGTTTTGTTTTGAAGCCAGTACTAAATAACTTCATTTGAAGTCTGGCCTAGAAGAGATTACCTTCTCTGCCAGGTTTTCCACACTGTTTTTCAATTATTATTTTTTATTCTTTTGAGCTGCACGTTTGCTTCCGTGTTAACTTGGTAGGTGGTTATGCGCAGGGTGATCGACTTAAGATACTGTTCTTTGTGGGGTGTGTTCATCACAGTTGAGATTTGCAGTGGTTTTAAACTTTCTGCCAGAAACATACGAGAACAGTTTGGATTTCTTGTAGGCACACACTTGGATACATAATGTAGGTCAGATAAATGTACTATTCAATATGTGAATGAACTGGAATCACACCTCTGAAGACTTGCTCTAATTGGTGGTCTTGACCAGTGAAAGTTATAAAAAAATTGAGTCTTTGTTGTGTGTTTTGTAGTGGTAAACAGTTAGAAACATCTTGCTGTTGAGGCAAAGTATTCAAGATTGAGAATTTTTAGTTTGGTTGTTTGTTTTTTTTTTTTTTTGTTTAATTATTGGGTGATGGGAGCATGTAGACTTATTTTTGTTTTCCCATGAGATATGTATAAAAATAACAGATGATGCAACAAAGATGTTTTTGTGGTTGTAAGGGTTATTCCAAATGTTTCAGAACTAGTTTTTCTCTGAATTTTCCATTACCAGGAAGAACAGGAGTGGATGTCAGAACTGTAACAACGCGGTTTAGTAATTTCTTTTGGAAGTGTTTTTTTTCTCCTCTGATGTTATTCCATGTTTTGCTTTATAGTAAGCATCTATCCAGAGAGGAATTAAATTTCTAGTGTGCATTTTTTGGTTTCGTTCTTAATCTTTCTGCAGGTTGTTCTGTAATTCAAAACTAGTTGTACTTTGAACCAGTTTCTGTGCTCGCTAATTGTATCTCTATGGACAGCTTGGTCTCTTACAAACCTGAATAATTTCTTACATTAAGAGTGTGAGTCTAATTATCTTTTGTCCTTCTTGTTTCACTTAGATTTGGGAAATGTGAATTTCTGAGCTGATTCCTGGAAGTGACCAGGCAGCTTTTTCCTTTTACAGGAATCAAATGAGTTGGGACTTGAAAGAGAGAGGATGGGAATAGATTGTGTTCCACTGACATTCGAGGGAGAAACAAGAAGTTTTCCATAGAGACATACTACTTAGGGAAAGGGAAGAAGGCAAATGCTGATTTATTAAGAAAGGGCTGTGTCTGTGGGAATCTCCCATACATGCAGGTGTGTGGGTGTGTTTGAGTGTTTGCTTTAACTTAGAACTTCTAAACCAAACGGAACTGAAGTTCTTTAAACTTCTCACTTGCTGACCGGCGGGCTTGCTGTTTTCTCTACCCTGGCAGAGTTTTGAAAAGGTTGCTGACTGAATATCAGTATGAAGTTCAAATCCTATTATATAAAGACTTTGGGTTCCTTGCCTGGACTATTCCACGTATTCAGTCTGAAGATGCCATTCTTTTAATGAATGCTGAGATTCAGCGTCTCATGCATTCTTCTGTGTACTTTCTTTCCACTGTAAGGTCCTTAGTAGGATTTCTGCTCAACTGGAAAATGAGGATTATAATTTATGTTCCTGCATCGCCTCGTGTTCCTTTCTATAAGAAATTGGTGATTCATGTAGAAGTAGATCAGCAAAAAAGTAATCTAAACCTTTTGTAACCCAGGAAACAGAAATAACATGTTTTTGAGAGAACCTGATCTTGTAAACAGTATTAAGTGTTTTCAATTGCTGCAATTTGGCAGTTACTTGGCCACCTGGTCGGGATTATAGTACGTAAAATATAAATACACAGTAGACGTGGTCTCGTATATGATTGTTTATTTGCATTAATATTTGTTTATTATTATTACTGATAGTTTATTTGCTTTAATATTCTGCATGAGAATGAAATTAGCTTTGTGACATGCTTAAGCAGAGGTACCATGTGAAGCCCTGTATGTTCTTATGTAGCTACAAGTCTGAGTTGCAGGAATAAGGCTGATGTTTGAAACAAGTTGGAATGTCTGTGCTTCCAAATTAAAATGCAATTTAATTTCTTTGGACTTCTATTTTGGGTTATGATTCCTTGGCAATATTTCTATCGTGTATATAAATGGAAAACTGTAGAAGAAGAAAAGGTTTTTGCAGTAAAGCAGATTTGAATTTTTTTTCCCTGATTATTTTAGTGTATTCATAAACAGCTGTTTTTCTGCTTTACATGTTTTTGAATTTAATGACTTTTGGAATAATTGATAGGCAGGTAAGGAGTAGGTTTTTTCTTCTAAAACTCTGGAGGGTGACAGGTGTATATGGCTCCAAAAGATGCCTGTTAAAGGCTATCCAGCCTGAGTCTTGTTTGGGGAGCAGAGATCTTGGCTTTCTTTTTCATCAAAAAGTGGTGCTAGCTTTACAAATGAAACAATGGAAAATAAAGTAGTAACTGTGGAGGGGTTTTGTGCTGTTACAAATGAAATATTGTTAGGTATGAATTGTGCTTTGTCATGTAAAGTTGACAGCCTATATGAGCAAAAAAAGCCTTATTTCTTTTTACTGAATTGTGTGTATTTTTTCTTTCTTTTGAAATGTATCCTGTGCTTATTCCTTGCTTAGTTTGCATCTGGCTGGGAAGATCAGCGATTGTAACTTTAGCTAGTGTAACTGTGCCTGTAGGAAGTTCAGTTACTCTGCATGAATCCAAACAAACTTTTCCTTATATGTGCAAGACTAGTTTAGTTTAAGCTGGCTTCCTGCTATTGAAAAGCAGACTCATTGAGTCTGCCCATTGGAGTATTGATTGTAATTCTTTTTCTTCAATATCTATTAGATCCTGCTTTCTTGACAACTTCATTGATTGTTGTAGCCTTCTAATGGATGGGTTTTCTTAAAAGTGTTGGGCCAAATTCTGACTTTTGGTATAAAGCACTGATCTCAGTTTTTGCTGACGCTCTGTTTTGATGTAGAAATGCAGCATGCAAGAGATTTCATAAACATTGGAAGACTTTTGAGTGTAAATTTTGCAAATAACTTAAAATTATTTTGTGTTTCAGCAACCTCTGCCTAGCTGTTTAAGAGCAGTGGATTATGAATTCAAGCCTTTGATATCCTGAGGTTATCAGATTACTGTCTTGGAGAGATATAACAGTTCTCAAAGAATCTTCGGGGGATGCACCATGACATCAGTAGTGATTGACACTGGAGGCCCTGCCCTGGAGTTTGACATCAATGGAATAAAAAATCAAGAGGTTAGAAAAGTAAATAGCATTTATTTACTATCAAACTTTGCACCTTTTAACTTAATTTGAAAGAAAAATCCACTGTAAACTTGCTGTGAAAACAAATGATCTGAGATAGTTGTGTAAGAAGGAAGAGTGCAGCCATTTTTCAAATATCTTTTAATAGAAGATTTTGTTATCACAGAGAAGTGGAAGCACGAAATTTTGAAGTCTTCAGTACAACTGTAGACTGGGTTAACAATATTATATTCTATACAAAGCTTTCTGTAAACATCTCAGACGTGTCTTGAGATATAGAACAAGTTGAGCAGAACAATACGAAGACCTCTTTTAAAGTTAGCCGGCAGACCATATTTTGTTGCATTTTGCGTTCTTATCAACAAGTAATAAATATATTCTACTAAATATATTCTACTCTTCTATAGCTTTTAATAAATAGAATCTGGCAGAGTTCTACTTCAGCAATACTGTAGCTGATCATGTATGCTTCTATAGACATTTTCGTCCTTAACTAAGTAGAGATGAGCATATCAGCTTTGAAGTAGTCAGTTCTTCTGTAATAGCTTATGCACTTAACCCAAAATGTGTGTTCATAAGACAGGGGTCAGATGTAGATATCTTGCAGTGCACAGGCAAGGCCTTTGTTACATTTCATCAAGCAGAGGGAGAGAAACACCTCCCACAGCCGAGTGTCTTCATTAGAAAGTGTCCTCTTTTCTAATATCTTAAAGCTGTCTGGTGCTTTAAATTTTAAGTCCTTAAACCCAGGGGAATATCTTTGGGATTCAGGAAGCCCCCTCTGATGGCTGATAGTGATCTTTTATTCTTTTAATCTCTTGCTTTGGAAGAAAATTTCCTTTAAAATATTTTAAATTATTATCATTATTCTGTAAAGAATGTAAAAACATAAGAAGAAAATATTGATGTAGAGTTCAATAGTGCAGTATTTAGAGCATTTTTTTTCTTTTCTTTCCTTTTTTTTCCCCTTTCTATAGGAAAATGAGCCAGTCTCTGAATTCCCAGCAGTGATTGTGGAGCCAGTTCCTAGTGCCAGACTAGAACAGGGTTATGCTGCTCAGGTCCTGGTTTATGATGACGAGACTTACCTGATGCAAGATGTAGCAGAGGAACAAGAAATTGAAACTGAAACTATGGAAACAGGTAGACTGACTGATTTTTTCTTCTTCCATGAGGTTTTTGTACTTTTAGAAATCCCCAAGGAATGTGACATTGTGCTTACCCACAGGATGGAGATCTTGACCTGGGTTCACATCTCTTTCCTCTAAGCTTAGTTTTGCTTACGTTTCAGTGGTTACAAGATTACCTGGGCAGGTAGAAATGTCACATTACATTCAGGGTGCTGCATTGTAACACTGTGTCTCCCCTCCATGAGCATGCAGATCGTCATTTATGTCTTTGCTAGGTGCTTATGCAGGGAGTTTGCTACACCGCTGAACTTGGAGTTTTTAAAAATCAGCTGAGCCAGGAAACTAGCTGGAATTCAGTTTTACACTGTGTGTGAGCCGCACAACTGCAGGGTAGCTGGAAAATAGGGACTGCGTGGCACTATTTACTCCATCTTCCAACTCTTGCCCCTTCCTGTCTGTCCCTTTCTATCTTGCCTTTTTGATCCAAGAGTCATTTTATTGCTAATTTGGTGGCAGGAGTGGGTGGCTAGGGGGAATGGCGTTGGGCTGTCCCTTTATGGGGAAAAAAGCCCTATAGATTGAAATGAACTCATCTGTCTATAAAATAAGTTAGGAATGAAGAAAGGAGTGGAGCTTTGGTGTGAAAGCTGAACTATTTAGTGACAAGCACAAATCTTTCTGTACACCCTTTCTCCAAAGAACATGATCAGTAGGTTTGCATTTTCTGAGGGGCACCAAAGTATGTTTAAAGTGTCTGAGCAAATAAAAGCTGTGCTGCTATAGCAGCCTAATTACATCTGACTGTTGGGCTGCGATTCCTGTTGTCCTTCTGACTTGCTCTCTCGTGTTGCTTTTCATACTTCTCTAGGCTCATTTTGCAAGAAAAAAAATAGCAAGGAGACCCTCAACTGTTCTGTATTTTTGTTGGGTTAAATTTCTGCTGGATTAGCAGAGTGTTGGTGTAGGGAATATATAGAACTGCTACCAAAGGACAGGCCCTCTTGGGCATTCCATACTGAACTGGTGAGATCCCCTTAACCTGGGTAGCATATGTTCCTGTGCTGGGGCTGGCTAATTTAGAGCTGGAGTTTAAATTCATGATGGCAGGAAAGCAAAATAAAGGTGAGAGACTCTCTCAGCTGCTTAACTTGGCATCCAGTAAGTCTGTGTGCATTCCCATCAGATTAGGTAAATTTCAGTGTAGATTTCTCGGTAAACAGTAGATGCGACTGCTCATACATCCTTCTCAATTTGGATGTTATCTTGTTTTTGCTGTTATCCTACAGCAAAAATCACATGCATCAACTTCATAAGATGTGCATGAACTAATGATTCAGGTTTTGGGACAATACTTAAAATTCCCATTTACTGAAAAGTGTTTTGAAAGAAATATGCTAATTAGAAGTTCAACAAATTAATGTAAAGAGAAGTTAAGCAATAATGTATTTTTTAAATTTCATTTTTGACTATGGTAATAAAACCTTTAAGATGAAGGTAAGTGAGAAGTGAGGGTGTTCTTCCCAAACTGAGTTTTACAACTTAAGTTTATATTTGAAAGGCTTTAAGAGCTTTTATGTTGAAGGTTTTTGTATTCGGAAGTTTCTTTCTAAACATTAAATATGCTGTTTCTGATAAGATTTTCATAGATTAATGGCTAAATTAATTGCTAACAGAACAGTTCTTTTAGGATAAAGAGTTGCTGCAAATGAACTCTTTATGTTTTTAAGCATAATTTTATGGCAATAAATTGGGGGAAATTACAATTAAAACCTTGCAGTTCTTCTATAGGACTAGTGTTATGTAAGCTACTGTTCAAAGAAAGGGACATGGGTGCTTCCAAGCCTTGATATTTGAAAGTATAGTGTTTATAATGCAATGGATATGATAATTTGGTGTTTGTGGCTGGAGATGGTAAGAGATGTGTATTGACTGCATGTAGTTTGTTGATGTTTTTGGTGTTGCTTTTATTTTAATTTCACAGTTTGCCATTAATATGCTGTTAAAAATCTAGTATGATAAGATAATGAAATATTATAATCGGTTCAAATATTTATTTGTTTTAATTATTTTGATCTAAGAATTAATGAGTAGTGAAAAGCCAATTAACAGTGGAGGAGAAATTTAAATTAATGAAGATTTTAAAAACGATGAATGCACACCGGTTCCTACAGTCCGTCTTATCAGTATTATTTGTGTAGTGTATACACCGTTAATCCAGTGTGGTTTTCATGGTGTAATTATATGTGACAATGGGTAGTGCTTCTTGCACAGAACTTGTGTCCAGTGTTGGTGAAAGAAGTGCTTGGTTTTGGCTGTTCTGGGGGAGGCAGTCTTGTGGGACGTGTTGTGACCGACATGTTTTGGCACAGCTAGGAGCCTGTCTGAATTATTTCTCATACAGAGAGGTAAGATGGGTGGAGAGAAAGTGTGAAAGCCCTAAGAAACATTCATTTTGGTAATGCACCATTATTACCAAAGAATTGCAGGACAGTGAATCCGACTGCGCTGTATTTTAATTTTGTAGAAGAGGTACTGGGTTGTGGGTAGGCAGCAATTTAATGTAGGAGTGGTGGTAACAGGTGCCACAGTAATTGTTAATGAGAAAGCAGGCTGAGGCAGTAAACAAGGTATAACGTTTAAAGAGCATTTTAAGGTGTTAATTTTTTGAAGTACATACCTTTATTGTGCTAATGATCCCAATTTGGAGAGGTGCAACAGTTTGATTTCTGTACATCTTGGAAGAAATATCTATTGTTGCTAAAGTAGTCTCAATAGATTCTGCTTCATAAACAACAGAATTAATCACTACAAAAATTTTCATGTTATTTGATACATGTATCATTGTTGCACCAAGAATGAATACACTTAATACCTTCTGTGGTTCTAGACTCTGCAGACAGCAGGGTAAATACCAAAACCTGTCTCAAAGAAGACTTAGCAGTACTTGGAAAGGATCCCTATTCTCATAATACACCCCTCTTTGTCAGTATCTTTTCTGTTGGCCATGGACTTGATCGTTTTGCCTTTCTTGTGACAGTTCATTGGCAATTCCAATGACTACTGATTTACATGGCTTAGAGCATTACGACACATATTCAAAGAGCCTCAGGCTACTTTGCAGTTAATCTAAAGCTTCATAATTTAGTAAAATGTAGCATTATTCTAGCCTTCAGAGATAGGGATCAGTACCCTGCATGAAAAATGTTGTGGGGAAGCTGCTGTGGGAGAGTTTACTTAGGACACTAAAGATATGATCTGTGCTGTGCACTGAATGGTTCGACTTGTGGTTTGCTGTTCTATGAATGGATTTGAGACTGTGTGGATTGTAAGGGCAGTCTGTGCTGAGCCAAGGGCAGAATCAGGACATGCAATGTTGTTTTTAATTAAAAAACTCCTCGCATTTATGAAACCACAATTCAAATAAAATATACTATATGGCCACTAGAAATATTGATGAATTTTTAATTAATTCTAGTGGAGTAAGGGTTTTTTTGCCTATCAGACTCCTTCCCACTAATCTATCTTGATTCTTTAATCAAGGATCATTATTTATAATTAATCCTTTAACTGTAAAATTAATGAATTAACTACAAAAGTAAAACCTAAGCGTCTTCTAACAAAGAAGACTTAGTGGTTCATATTATGTTTTTATTCCAGAAAAAAAATGCCTATTTTCTTGGAAAAGGAGTTTTCTAGAAAAAACAAAATGTAGAAATTTTTGTCATTTCAGGTGACCTTATGACATTCTTTGTGGAAGTAGTGAGTGCCTTTTTGAATGACTGAAAGGGGAAATATAATCTTTAGATTGACATAGTATTTAAATTTCTTTCCCTTTTTGTTTGATATTCTTGGGAGTGGTACTTTTAGATTATTGAGGGCAGAGTTACAGCCTTAAAATTTTGTTTACTGCAACAGTGAAAGTGTTTGTATCATAAAAGATACATCCTTCTTAAATAAGTTTTTAATAATACTCAAATTGTATTGGCTTTCATTTCTTTCAGAGTTTTCTGTCCTAAAAGTAATTAGCCCTTAAGTTTTAGGATTTATTCAGCAAAAACTTTTCAGTTTACATAATAGCAAAAGGTGCTTTCTTTAAAGAAGCAGTCAGTCTGAAGTTAACAATTGCTACAGTTCTGTTTATTTTGTCACCACACAGAACCCATAAGGTGGATGTGTAGGTGTGATAATGGGGTAATATAATTTTGGGATTTAGCACAGGAGCAGGACGGAAGGTAACACAGTCATGGTCTGCAGATCTTGGGCATGGGTGATGTCTACTCTTTTAGTTAACTGAGGTATGAGTATTTAAGTGTTGCTACTGTTAGACCCTGATTTACTTGTTTTAGTGAATCTAACATCTTGTGTGAATAGTATTTTTCCCCTTATTTTTTTGTTAATCATCAAAGCTCCAAGTACAAGTTTGGATTTTTTTTTTTTTTCACAGCTTTAAGAGGAAACCTACTATTTTGATAGTAGTTGATATTTCAATATCATTCAATCTGTAAACTGTCACCAGATTTTTTAATTTCATGTCCTGTCAGAAATCCTCCCTGTGGTAAACGTTGAAAATCTGTTGTTTTGATTCTAAAACTGTTATTACCATGGGGGGGTGGGGGAAGATCTGCATGAAAAAAATGCAGATCTGAAAATTAGCCTTTCCAGGATGGAAAAATATTGGCCTACAAAGACCAGGAAATTCAGTTGAAACTATCATGTAAATTGATAGCCATTCTTCAGGAGAGAGGATGTCGAATCAACAGGGAGTTTAGACTCAACTCTTCCCTAATTAAAACAAATGGATAAATAAAATACATACTTTAAGGGAAAATCTTATTCTTCAGAGGAAATTTCAGATTACTGCTTGGACAGTTATCACCATGGGAATCAGCTTTGCATATCTTTGTCCAGTCTTTAGTTATTGCCTGTTCTTCTTTCTGTCTTTATATGTCTTTCCTTATTATGAATAAAACTGCTTCCTTCTAATGTCTTTTATGGAAATTTGAGCCTGTGAACTATCTGATTTCTCAGATAAGTTTTCATCGGTTAAATATCATCTACTAAGAACTCGGTATTAGATCTGGTTAGAATCTTACCTTTGTGATTATGGGGTGTGTGTGTGTGTGTGTGTGTGTGTGTGTATGTGTGTCTGTAAAGGATAGACAAAACAGTGTTATAATTCATCCTGGCCAGACATTATTAGATTAAACTGCCTCTTAGAAAAAATGAGTGAACACAAGCATCTGGTGTACATTTTGTTCGTTTGCATATCGTATTGACTGAACTTACACTTTCCTTACACTGACAGCTTGGTGAGAACTTTACACATGCATAGAGACCATTTGCTTTAGAGAACAGTGCTGACTATGAAAAAAAAAAAGAGTTTGGACATTCTAGCAACTCAATTAAACTCTCATTTTAAGTTGATGCTGTCTTCCTCAAAGAGCTAAGATGAAGCCTATCAGCTAGATAAAAACAAGATAAAACTTTGCTTGCTCTGCTGCAAGAATTAGATGCCTCTTACACATTTATGGGTTAAGAGTTTGTCCTTTGAATGTCAGCTAATTTTATTTTTCACACCGTGGTGCTACCGCTGCTGCATCCATGTGAATCCTCGTTTTGCCAAGGAATCCACTGCACTTTTGCTAGTTAAATGTTGATGACAGTGAGGTAAAATGATTCCCCTTCTATTGCATGTGCTGTTGTGTAGTGCGTGGAGCAGTTATGCCGAGGGCATATACATCTGTTTTTAGTAACATTCTTAATTCAGAAAGAAAATACAACTGCAGCTTAGATTTTATGTCATCTTTGTTGGTGTTCCCTTTTCTGAGAAATTAAGGAAAAGAGCTTTACAACTGCTCCATGGATGATAGTATTTTAATGTAATGGTAACAGCCTGGTTTTGTCCAGTTCTTTCTAGATTTCAGGTTTCTGCCTTGCAACAATCAGTACATTCATACTGAAAGCATGCTGCAAGACTAACTATTTTGTAATAAAGCCTAATTTAACTACACATTTCAGGCATAATTTTTATTTTCTGAGGCTGATGTGAGGCTAATTCAATGGCTTGCTAGTGTAGGGGATTGTGGATTCTCCTCTAAACTCGAAACTTCAGTTGCAACTGGGAGGGAGAATTTGTAGGATGTTACTGTGAAGACTCAGCCACAGCATTTTACAAATTAGGTGGAAAAATTTGGGTTTTTTTACCCTGAAATTAGAATGTGATGGGGCATCCAAACCCATTGTTGTATGAGTGCACAAGAGTTAGTGGTGTTTATTGATCAAAAATACAGTGACAAACTGTAATAATTTTTGAAGGTGATCTGCATATTGAAAGGGAGATTGTAGTTGACAACTAACTGTAGGATGAGAGTAAAGCCGTATGTGTTTGAGCAGGGCATTTAGTCCTTAAAAGCATTCAGTGGGCGTACAGAATAGATGTTTATTGTTATGAGTAAAGTCTCAAGTACTTCATAATGGAAGTCCTTAAGTGGAAGGACTTCAAAATCTGGGACAGAGAAATTGCTCAAGGGTGGTGCAGTTTATATGCCAGCCTATTACCAGTCTCAAATACTGTTAATTTTGTAAAATCATACAGAGTGCTATGCAAATACCTGACTTATCATTGTCTAATAGACTGCCCTGGAAAGAAAGAATTTCATTGTAAAGCAAGGAAGTGTAAATATTGATTGTTTGTGGGTTGGTGGGGTTTTTTTTCTATTTCAAGACAGCTGAATTTTCTTATTCTGCATGCACAAATAATAATGCTGGAATGTAGACACTTCCTATTTTGATTAACTCTTTTTCAGTTTGTCAAAGGTAGTGTCAAATCCTGAGAATACGTTTGCTTTTTCTGTTTGGAATCACTAATTGCTGTATGAATAGTGACATCAGGATCCTGAGTCCACTCAGAGGTGCAGATTGTGACAGACACATGGCTTTGGTGTTGTTAGACTTCATATGGTGTAGTCAAGAAGATAAGCTTGGCATAGTCATGGACCCCTTTCCTCAGTACTTCCCTGTTTCTTCCAGGGACACTTATTTTGCTATTTGAGTATTTCCTACTGTGGAATCCACAGTGGATTGTAATGATTATGTTGATGTGCTGATAGTTAGATACAGCTCTGAAGTTTTACCCTAGGACTTGGTGGGAAGTGTGGAGAGTGAATTAAAACAGAGGACTGCATTTTCTTGTATGTTTTCTGGCATTTAACTGTTAAAAATGCTTCTTTGTATTGTTGCCTTTGCAATCCAGTAATAGCTATCAACAATTTGATGGCCTGCTGTTGAAGACAGCAGCTACTTCTGTAATTATTACATGGGAATGTCTTCAGGATCCTGGGAAAAACTGACCTTTCTGTAACTTTAAAATTAGTAGATGGTTTGGGCACTTGGGAGAGGGCATGCCTGGACTTCTGAAATTACTTGAAGCTTTTGAAGTGGTTGGCATTATAGGATTGTTACTCTGTTATCATTTGCAAGTTCTCATGTAGACTGCAAATACTAGGTCAGACAGATTGCCATCTACCCTCCGCTTACGTAAATTAAGTCAAACAAATCACCTCTGCTTTATGGTAATTGCCTTTTCCCAGGGTATCTTTGTCTTACTAGAATACAACTGGAATCCTCTGTGGCTAAATGTAATTAAATGGGTACAGTTTTTTCCTTCTGGTTAATTATTTGCTGTCAGTGAAGGAAAAAGGTGCCATTGGAAGGTTATACTTTCAGCATTTCAAGCTACAGTGCTTGTGAAGTAGTTTTCCAAGAGAAAGTACAGTCTGCTATCAAAGAATGTTTTTTGCATATTTGTGAGAGTTGTAGGAAAGGCAGCTTTGCATAAGAGACTATGGGAGTGGAGACTGACAATTCCTCTATAAGCACTGAATGCTCTATTAGTTTTGAAGACTGTTCAAGGAGATGCTTAAGATAATTGATGATCCTATTCCAATCCAATTCTGCAAATCTGATGAAACCCACCAGATTTTAATATTTTGAAGTTACATATGCTGTCTTGGATGCAATTAGTCACATCCAACTGCTTTTTTTGATTTGTCTTTCACTGCCTCTACAGAATCAGGATGAGATTTAACTGGTGTATATTGCAGAGAAGAAGTGATACATTTCCTTTAATGTGAACGAAGTACTAGAACTGGTAGATATTTTATTCCTGTGTTTTTACAAGTATGAAGATACAATTCACTTGTCTTGAAGTTACTTAAGACTTACGACAAATAGGAATGTAGGAAGTAGAAGCATAGTTTTGAATGGTAGCTTTCCAGCTTATTAAACATTTTGACTGGGTTTTTTTCCATGTTTCTGTCTGACAAAGACTGATGCTGGCTGCGGATCTGTTCCTCTACTTTTTTAAAACTTTTTTCATGCCAGAGAAATATAAGTACATCTGCAATTTCCTGTGGCCCTGTTCCATTACAGTAAGCATTTCTTGCTTCATTGGGCCACCCACTGAGTAGATTTTGTAGCCCTCTTTGTTAGCCTAAAAAGAAGGCTTTAAAATAGATTAAGAAGTTAAGTGCATGTTTACTTTTTTCCTGTTGACTGTCTTTTTTTCCCTGAAATAATAAGATTTTCTTAGCATGAGAAATCAATTAGCATTCATAAAATGCTAGAAATCATGTAATTTAAACAGATGAAACTGCAGGACTTTTGGAGAAAGTTGCATTCCTCCTTAAAGACAGTGTTATGCTTTAATACAATACTTATATAGATAAGGTACGCAGAGGTCAAAATGATCACTTCATAGATTTGTTGTAGCTTTTTGCATATTAATCTTGAAAGTGCACAGGCTCAGACTCTTTTCAACTGATTGGAATCCCTTGGGCATCCAGTGATATTCTCTCTGTGTGTGATCAGAGAGAGGGAAGAATCAGAACACTGTGTGCAGCTGTTCAAGTCCATTCCATGTGAACTGGCAAACACTGTGCTAAGTCTGTGCTTACAGTAGTAATAAATGCTACTTAGGAAATTGGTATTAAACCAGGAGCTTCATGTTTAATACTATCTTTATCTTTCATTTTGGACCTAGGGGGTTTGTCAAAAGTTACACAGCACCAATTACTTGCATGCACTTACTCAAGGAGTCCATACATCTCAGGCAAAACTCCATTGGGTGTGAGTCAAACCCTTCAGTTTGTGACTGAAAGCTGCAGTCAGTAAACAATCCTCACTGAATTACACAGCAATCAAAAAAGGAAAAAGCTATGAGTGCACCTTTTCCAAAGTATGGTAGTGTGAACTCCTGTTGACATGGGTGTGGATCTTCAAAGGCACTTAGTGTCTCAGTACAGCTTTTTATCTGGATCTAAACAAACTTTTAAACTGGATTTTATTGCTGTGATACTGACAGCTTGAAGTGTGGGTAAGTTATAATTTTTAACAACAGGAGGTACACAGGACAAAGTGACAGGACTACATGGTTATTGCAGTACTCTGTATGTAAGCTGAAGCTATGGTGTTGCTAAACCATACCATGTAAGGCTTCTGCTTCAATTTGAGGGTGTTCTAATGAAGGACTATTAAATTTTATAGCACATTTAAGTGCATGCCTACCTAAAATGTCTTTTCTTGTCCTTGGGCTTGTCTCCACTAGGAAAATTTCTGCTGGAGGATACGGCAGAGTCCCCTAGTGGAAATATGCTGACAGAAGGAATTCTTGTTAGGACTTCTGTTCCACCTCTCTGAATAACAAAAGCTGATAGGAGCACTCTGCTGTTGGCAAAGCTGGATCTGCATGAGAGCTTATTGCCCTCACAGCTGGCTAGTTGCCTTTTTTGTCCATGCTTCTGGCTGGAAAGAGCTTGGCTGGCAAAATTTTAGCCCAGACCTATCCTTAGATATCATGGCCTAAATGTGAGAATGAATGCAGGTCGCTTGCAGGTCTTGCTCTTTATCTGATGAGGCAATGAACAAATTTAATTCCCTACACCCAGGAATAGATGAGTGGTCTACAAAATACCTGATTTTTTTTACTTGAGTATTATAAATGTTATGTAGAAATACAGTCATGAAAACGTATTCCTAAAGTACAAAGAGTAGGATTTGTCAAGAGTTTGAAGCATTGAATTTACCAGCTGGAGGTGATTTTGGCTTGATACTATTTTGTAATTTTGGTGCTGGGGAAAATTGCTTCTAAATTGTTCTTGTGATCTACGTCCTAGGACTACTGAAACTTGAGAGGGGAAGAGATTCTTTGTCAGATTGCAGCTGGTGCCCTTCACCTTCTTTTAATGAAGCAGTGAAGCTGTTGTGTTCGAGGAAGTCTCTGTAGGCAGCAGGTGTTTGCTTGATCCTTGGCTTAACAATGTATGCCAACTCAGATGTATGTGGTGTTAATGAAGGCATTGCTATTTGTAATTTCCATGCATAGCTCTGTGTAGGACATATTTGGTTTTTCTCGGTGTGCCTGCCCTTTGCATGCAGCTCTGAAGTTTTACTCTGGGAGTAACCAGCACAGGGACTTGGTGGGAAGGGTGGAGAGTGTGTTCTGCTGGCTGGTGCCTCTGTCCAGGGGCCTGGCAGGGAATGCTGTGGTGTTACTGAGGCAGGTGTTCTTCAGGGGGGAGACGATGCAACCCACCAACAAGTGGTGGTACTGGTTTAGGTTTATTTTAAGAGAGCAATGAAACTTTTTTTTCACCCCACAAGTCTTTTCAGAGAGTAGGTTTGATGAAGGATGGATGGGGCCTCTGGCTAACAGGAATCAGCCCTTTTACTCTTGCGGAGACGAGGTGTATTAAAGGCACGGAGGACCGAGTTTTTCTGGCAAGTTGTTAGTAACATAGGTGCCCTAGGGACTCGTCAAGGAGAAATCATGTTAATGCGTCAGTGGTCGGCTCGATGAGGACTGTCCGGCTTATCCTGGTACGCGTTGTGTCCCGGTCACAAAGTGTCACCGGGGCA
>VZRL01003588.1:600680-628020 GCA_013397895.1 Origma solitaria | reverse complement strand
GGAAGTGGCCCCGCCGCCGCCGCACGTGGCCGCACCTGCCTGCGGGCGCCCCCGGCGGGCGGGGGAAGGGCGGGCGGTCGCGCTGTCCCGGGCTGAGCCGCCTCTCCGGGCGGCCACGGTGGGCAGAGGAGGCGTGAGGCCGCGGGAATTCCGTTCCCTAACGCCGGCCCGTGCAGGTGCCGCGCTTCCCCTGGCCGCTGCTCCGCAGTGTCGGACCTTACAGCCCCCGGGCCCAGCCGCTGCCGGGACAAGGGCCGTTTACCCGAGCTTCCTCGGCGTTGCCTTCAGAGTCCTGCATGGTTTGGTCTCCTTCCGTTTTTTAAAATCTATCTGACAACAGGATACTCGAGTTATCCCAGGACTTGTCTTGAAGCGTGGTAGAGCCCTGGAGAACCAACAAGGTTGACCCAGACCTCAAATGCAGTGTCAAGCGTTCAGTTGTCCGCAGAAATTGTACCAGTTCTGATGTTATTTATTCCTTTACAACATGGAGTGTAACTTCTAAAAGTAGTTCTTGGAACCATAAACAGTACAGTGTAGGGCATTATAGGTAATGAATTGGGCAGTACCTGCACGTGAACTTACAGAGAGAGTCAAGCTCAATAGTGGCTTTGCATTGATGTGGCAGTAGGTTTTTGCAGGCCTAAGGCTGCAAAAGGTTCTGTCGTTTACCAGTGTGTTAAGATACTCTTTTATAAAGGGCCAAATCATGTAATGTTCACCATAGTTTACTTTATTTAATGTGGAAAAATACTCAGGGTTTTTTGGAGGGGAGTGAGTGAAACCCCAGACATGCAAAAATACCCCACTACAAAGCAGTGAAGAACTGTTCTGCTGCGTAACAGAAGGGGAGTAGGTCCTAAGCATTTAGACACTCAGATCTACAATGGAGCAATAGCTTCGCTTTGCCAGTAGAACACATCTCCAATTTCTGCAGCTTGCACTGCTGCAGATTTCAGTAAGTTGTTTTTTACTTCGATTGTCCATGAATAGAGAACATTTAAGTAGTTGACCATTGTGACAACACCTTAAATCACTGTGACTAGATTGCTTGTAAGCCAGCCCTTAGATAAATAACAAATCATCTTTGCATTACTCTTTCTGATGTCCTTTGTCATACTGATGTCATTAGTCCAACCAACTTCATCCCTTTTTTTTTCCATGTTTGCATTGCAGTGAGTGATATAGATACCTACACATGTGCAGTATTCCCATCATATATTATCAGGATACCATATCTGTTTAGTTAGTTTTGTATGTAGATGATACCACGTGGCTTTAAGTGAGGAATTCTTTATCCTGAGGGATTGTTATAATTATATGTTGCCTTTCCCTATGGCTGCTGGTTTCAATGTTGACAAAACTCCAATGTTTGATAACTGCAGGAAGTAAGATGGACCAAAATTGTTACTGCTTAGTGTTATCTTAATTGCCAGTTGTAAGAACAACTCCTAAATGACTTTACAAAGGTATGTTTTGGCTTTGTAGCTAATATTTCTGTCAATAGTGGGCTGATAACATATGGCTCACAGTGAAACAAGTGTTTTGAGATGGTTGCTCTAATCTTTGTTATTGATTTGCCTTTAATGCAGTAGGTTAGGCACCAGCCTTACATTGCATGCAGCTGAGAGTCTTTTGAACAGAGCCAGGCTTAGGGAAATACTGAAAAACCCAAGGAATTGTTTTTCAGTTTCTGAATAAATGTCTGCTATAAAACAATCAGTAAACTGAGAATGCTTTCGTTTCCAGTCAAGTTTTGCATATAGAAACATTTCTGGGTATTACCTATAGAGGCAATTCAACTGCTTTTAATTAAAATGTGGCTTAGGCACTGTTACTACCTTCCACTGCTGTTTTTAAATGCTGAGATAAAACAAACACGTGAACGTCGGTGAACTTTAATGAGGTTTGTTAGTGTATGTGTAGTCACTCTTCACTGAATTCTATGCTTGGAATGGTGAATTCTTCATTAAAATGTTGCTTTGGTTGCCTGATAGTATTAAAGGGTAAGCTATTGCAAGTGTTGCAGTTAAGTGTTGGCCTTGTAAATGCAGACATTGATAGCACTTCAGACTAAAGAGGGGGGCTGTATTGCAGTGCAAAAGAGTACCATTTTGAAAATTTTAGTTTGTTTTTTTTGGTTTCATAAATTGCTTTCATTAATTTTGTTAGTCTTATGTTAAAATGTGGGACATTGCTACCGAATGGATATGTTGCCACTGTTTTTTTCTATAAAGCTAAAAGTACAGCCCTGTTAGACTTAATTACCAAGGTTGGTATTTTGTAACAGCTGTTGAGAACCTTGAATAAGCTAATGTACATGCTGTTTGGGTAAAAAGTGGAGCTAGAAGACATTAGGCCAACAGTGAAGATAGACATCAACTAGCCTAGTTATCTGTTTATACTTTAGATTTGAAATTGTTTTCTAAGAGAGATTTTTTTTCTGTAAACAGATCAAAAATTTTAAATTATATATTTTAAAATGAAGTGCCAAGAACTCAGAGTCTTTTATAAAAGCAGTAAGAGGAGATTTGGTTTAAATAATGAAAGATAAGTGGTGGTGTTAGATCTGATATGTTCTAGATCAGTAAATGGCAGTCCTCATGTTACTCAGTTAACCAAAGTCTGGAAAATTTACTTTCATCTACATAAACTACTTTGCTTCATTTGGGCAAATGACAGTTCTTCCTGAAATGATTGTATTATATAACAGACCTACACCTTATGTTGTTTACTCAAGCAGTACAGTCTATTTTAGCTTTGGGGTCTTGCATATAGTGGATAGCATAAATATAGTAGAAACAGAATTGAGCATTTTTAGAGAAATGGGTGAGGCACTTAATTCTTTGGTTAGAAGTGTTTCTACCCGTTGTGATACTGCGCTTGTGTATCAAAGTCTTGGAAAGTTGTCTTTTTTTTAATTGCAGAATCCTACTCCTTTGGTTTGCTTTCCCCCCATCTTTATTGAAAGAAGTATTAGCAAGTATTGTGATACAAGTGCAATTTAGTTGATCTAGTCATCTGCAAGAAGAGCACCTGGTTTTTTTCTTGACCGATCCCCTCTCTGAGAGGGCCTGTTCCTCCTCTTCATCTTTTATGCCTTTTTTAGCTGTATTTTTCAGTATCATATTTTCTGTCTGAGCACTCTGACATGCTGTCTTCTGCTAGACATTTTCTAGCTTGTCAGAAGGATATTATACATAAATTTGTGTTGAGACACAAATTTCTACTTTTTTCTTCCCACTGTGTTGGCGTGGTAACATTGCCTGTGAGCAAATGCAAACTCCTGATGCTCACTGGGTAGACAAATGTTTCTGGGGCTAAAACCATGTACTGGTTAAAGGAGAATTAGCTGCCTGGGAAGACTTGAAACTTGGTAATAGCACTCAGTTTAGTAAGTGTTTTAATAGCTGTCTTTTTGGCAATGTTAGGTTAGTTTGTTAGCTGTCATGATAGACAGGTAGCATGTGTTGTTCCAGCCAAAGCCAGAAGTGTTACTATTTTTTGCTTGGTATTTTTTAGGTGACAATTTTAGTGGAGTCCCAAGTAGCTCACATTGGAAAAGCATTTCTGAAGTGTGTATTTTCAAATGTCAGAGGCTTTTGAGGGGTAAATAGTGCTGTTTTTATCGGAGATTGAAGGGTTACTTAGGGGAGAGGTCGAGTGGCTCCTTTGCTCTGCTGTTACAGTTTTGCAGTGTTAGTCCCTAATGCTGGTTGTATTTCCTTTCCCTCCACTCTGGTCCCTTGGCAGAATGCCCTAGTGCTGGAAAAGTACAAAGATGGCTTTCTGCTATCTTTCTTGCCGTGTTCCTGCCATCTGCTAAGTACCTCTTAGGTGTGGTGCAACATCTAAACTGTTCCCTGTAGGACAATTCTGTATACTTTTAAGCATTTAGGAGTAGTGAATTCAATACTCTCTTACAAATGAAATTTGTCAACTGAGTTTGAGTTCTTTACAGAAGTCCTTCATATACTGAACCTAATGACACAGAAACAGCTATCTGGTTGGAGAAGCTTTGCTGACATGCTTTGAATCTTATTGCATGCATTAGAATAATAATATATTAAATACTGATTTGGACTTTCTACTTTCAGTAGTGTTGTAGAATTGATAAATTTTTAACGACTATCTGAATATTGTTCTGTATTCTGATAATCAGTGGAGATTTTTATCAGGTAGATGAGAGAAAACACAGTTGTCAATTTCTGTGCCAACTGAAGCTTTTATTTAGAAAGAATTGTCTAGGCAGAGGGTCTGCTGCAGGTCCACTCTGTTAGAGTGCAAGTGTTCAGCCTCTGACTTCAGATACCCCAAGATTGGGAAGGAAGCACTTGGCCAAGCATGGAGCACCCAGGGCTTGCAGCTGGGGATTGGCCTTACAGTGCAAAATTCGTGCTGGTTGCCACTGGTTATCCAAGGGACAGAGTGCACAGTAAAGACCCTTTCCTGTTTTTCCTGTGCTCTTAGGTAGGCTTTTACTGTTCACAGCCTGGGGTGAAGCAGTGTTGGAATGTCAGCTTTAACAGGCATCTACTGTTCCAAAAGATAAAGCCCTCTAAATAGTATCCCAGGCCATAGCTAATAGGCTGCGACGGGAATCCCATCAGCCAGCCAGCAGGTGGGCTGCAGGCTGGTTCAGCTACAACTTTCAGTCACCCATAAATTTGTCTTTGTGCATCCTCCCTATTTCATCCACTTTCAGCTTCTGGTTGATATGTTTAATCTGCTGGCTCGTAGGTTTTTCAAGTTTTTAATCTGTGCATTTGAATAAACTGCAGTATGCTGGAAGGCTTTTACCCCCATGTGAGCCTGCAGGGAATTGTTGTCTGTCTGGTGTTTCCTTAAGTCAGAAGCAACTCTGGCATTATTTTCCCCTGCTTTTCAATAAACAAACCCTTGAGTTATTTCTTAGACATTTTCAGTAACAGCATAGGTGCCTTGAAGTTTTTTGTAGAGAATTATTCCCAAATCCTCTTTAGTTCTGTGATACTGGAGATAGGTGACTGTGCTTAGGCTAAAGATAGGTCTCCTGGTTGCCAGCTGCCTTGCTGGAGTGGTTCAGCTTGGAGCAGATGGCCATAAATGGAAAGAGCAACTGGAGAGAGCCAGCTACCTTGGCCAGAGTGTGGATGATGGGCAACAGGTGTTTCTGCAGTAACTGCTTTTCAAAACCTTTACAAGGGTGAGGAGTATGGAGTTAGCTGTGAATAGAATTGTAGTTTTACATGGTACATTGGGGGGATTTTTAGTGTTGCTGCCGTATTCAAGATGCTGTAATCTGCACTGTATCAAACTTCAGTGTGCTCTCTTGAAGTTGCATTAATTTTGATTAATTACTTAGTTTTCCTCATCTTTCAGAACTTGAAAAAAGAACTATTTTTACCTTCTTCTCTTAGCTTTTGCATAAAACCACACCTATTGTACTGTTTGTTGTTCTTTGTGGTTTTTTAACAGCCAGTGTGGTAAAACGAACTCACGATTATTTTTAATCTCAGAAATCAATCAGGATATATGTTTTGCAAGCTAATATTGTATTTACATATATGTATATATACACATAGACGTATATATGTATAAATTTATCTAATAGACTGAAAATTTGAGGACAGGTGACCTTTAGACTTTAATGGAATAATAGTTGAAGATGGTACTACTTCTCTGTTCTGCTGTGTTAATTTGTAACCATCCTCATCACAATCTGTTTTTTCTGGTTAATTTGAGGGCAGAAGACAAATCTCAGTCTCTTTCTGTAAGCTCTTGAACACCTCATGGAAATGAGGAGCTTGCTTGTGAACCAGAAATCTAATCTAGGAAGTGACAGAATCATCTCTGCTTGTCTTGGGTCTTCCCTAAATATTTCTGTTGACAGGAAGGTATAAAAGGTGTGAAGACATCTGATAATCTTGTGATTTTCATGTTAAAGATTGGAAGTACAGTTATGCAGGGATACATACAGACTTCTATAAGTAACCTGTTCTCATACATTTTTTTGTATCCTTCTGCAGTGGAAGCATCAGTTCATGGCAGTAATGTGCACTGCACAGATAAGACAATTGAAGCTGCAGAGGCCTTGCTTCATATGGAGTCTCCTACCTGCCTGAGAGATGCCAGGAGTCCTGGTATGTCAGCCACAGTCTCTGCTTTGGGAGCCATTTCTCTTTCTGCTAATCAGTAAAACAAGCAAAGCAGGAAACCTGTTTCTGTGGAGAGCTGTGTGCTGTTTAGAGCATTTGCCTGCATATTTAAAAACTACTGATTTGCTTGAGTTTTCCATGATTTCTCCACCTTGCAACAATTATACTTGCAGATTAAATCATTTCTCTGAGAGGGGTTGTTGGGAAGAGATAGCTGAATAACTACATATTTAAAATTAATTTTTCCCCCTCAACATCGCGGAATACTTTTTCACTGTGCAGGTGACAGAGCTCTGGCACAGATTGACCAGAGAGGCCATGGAGACTCCATTCTTGGAGATACTAAAAAGTACAGGATCCTGGGAAACCAATTCTAGGTGGCCCAGCTTGAGCAAGGAGTTGGGCCAGGTGCCCTTCTAACCCCAGCCATTCTGGGTGCTGTGAATCTGATATTTTAAATTGCTAAAATAGTGATTAATTTTAAGGGAAAAGTATTTCCATTCATCTTTTTATTTTAGAAAGATCATCTGAAAACAATGTGTTGCAAAGTGTTACCAGTCTAAAAAACCAAACTTAATGTTGATGTTTACTTTAACTGATGTCCCTTCTGAAGTTCCTTGATAAATGTTGGATGAAATAATGGTCAAACTGAAATGCAAAAGCTACAAAATAGGAAATGGAGATCAGAATAGTGATCAAAGATGAAGCTCTAATTTGTTTAAAGTTGAGTTTAGTTCTGAAGATTATTGGTGTGATACTTGTTTTTGCCTAAAATTACTGACAAATGTGCGTGTTTTGGGGAGTTGGGTTGATTTTCGAGGTAACAGTATTTTGAAGTAGGAATTTGCTGTGCCATTGTATATGCTTTGTTTAAAATAATTTTATGTAAGATACATTAAAATAATCAGATAGAAACTTCATCAGATATTCTTTTTCTCTTCTCTTGTAGTAGAAGTTTTTGTCCCTCCTTGTGTGTCCACCCCAGAATTTATCCATGCGGCCATGAGACCTGATGTGATCACAGAAACTGTGGTGGAAGTATCAACAGAGGAATCTGAACAAATGGATGTATCTCCTGTTCCAACTTCACCTGATATCCATGAACCAATGAGAAAGAAAAAGGGTACATATAGCTTTTCATAGGAGCAATCTCAGAATTTACTTGTGTTGTCCACTGCCATGGATGGTGCAGTTGATACAGGGGGGATGAATTGAATAGTATGATCTCTTTGCTCATAACAAACAGATTGATGGGAGTCTGAAATGTGAGTTCTTAGAAAATGGGTCTGCAACAAGAAAAAAGAGGGATCAAGAAAATGGGCTTTGACAAGCCATAAAGGAAGGTTTCTGTGTTACATTTGTTAACACAAATGGGAGGAAGGATAGAGGATTCAGAGGACTTTTGTGGTGGGTAGCCACTGGTGTCTGAAATATGGATATATTTGGAGAGAGGGTAGACCTGTGGTTCATGCAATGAAGCAACAGGGTAAATACTAACTTTAAAAAGCAGATCAGTTTACAAAATCATTATAAAATCTTTGTGAAATTTGTGTCTTTCCTGTCTAATTGGCATGTCTTGGAGGAGAAACAATTCAGAGCAGTGTTTGATTTCTAAGCATTTTGCTATCAAATGAGAGGTTGGCACCTGGTAAGGTTGCTTTCTCTGGTCAAGCTCTCTCTAGTTTCGTTAGAGGCATCAGTACAGTTCACATAACTTTAGGATTTAATGGAGTTTCCAGACATGCTGAGATAGAATATTTACTTGTATTTTAGAGGGAAACAAATGCAATGTAGTGATAAAGTGATATAAATCCAAGATCTGTGAGTCTTAGATTTAATAAAAATGTACATTAGCTGAAATTGAGTTAAATCTGCCTATGAAGTAAGCAACCAAATGGTAATTAAACTGGATGTGCAGTAGTAATCTACAAATTAAAGTTTATCCATACCTGTAGCAAGGAAACAGCAGGGGAAAAACACACAAGCTGCTCTTTTCAGCAAAGGCAAACTATAAAATTTTACTCTGCAGAGGATTAATACCTCTTTCCCCATGTTTTATGTGCAGCTGGCCGTAAACCCAAGACACAGCAGTCAGCTTTATCTGATGGGTCTCCAGATCTAGGTATAAAGAAGAAACCTAGAGAAGGCAAAGGTATATTTTTCCATTTATTGCATCTTTAAAAATAAGCAGTGCATGTGCATGGTATTTGTTACAGGAAATGTACATATCTTAAAAAAATTGATGAACGAGATTGCACTGACTTCATTAGAGTTTTATTCCTTGTCTTCAAATTTGTTTGTACAAGATCTAGCACAAGGATGTATGCTCTAGAAGTCTCCTCTACTACCCTCCACACTTAATAGGCTTCCTCATTTTTTATTTGCTTGGCTTTGTGGTTATTGACTTGTGATGCTTTTTGTGTTGTGTATCAACTTAGCGCTACACACAATTTATTAAGCTACTGCTGTAAGACTTGCTCTCAAATAAAGGCAGCACATGAGCATTTAGAAAGGTGATGGTTGGAAATATGATGTCTTAGTTGATTGACAAACTTCAATGGGAATATACTCCTTGACTAAAAGGTTCAGTTTAATTTAAGGGGAAAAACAAATGATGGTGTGTTTCTGTATTGGTTCAGTGGAGGATTATGTGCAGGAGAGTTCTACTTTCCTAATGTTCCTCCAGATAAATCGAGGCTCCTTTCTTGGGCTCCAAGCCCCTGCTATTCGTTCAGCATGAAGACAGATTGGGGCATTTGCTCACAGGTTACCTTTGAGGTGATGTGCAGTGTATCAGCTCTTCCCCTGGCTCCAGGTGAACAATCTGGATCTCTTCTCCAGGCAGGGCACTGATATTTTTTTGGAGATGTCTCCATGGCTGGGAGTGACAAAGTTCAGTGAGGTGGAATGGCAGCATGCTAGCTGAAAGAGTGTGCACTAGTTAGCTCCACTGTTACTTTGAGATTCCTTTGAAAGCAAGGTCTCTGCTGTTGACATAATTCCTTATCTGCCTACAGCTCCTGAGTCATCACGTTTGTCAGTAGGGCAAGGAAGAATGGGACTGACTTCGTGGAGATGTTTGCTCACGAAAACCAGTGCAAACACTAATTAAACTTCCCTGCAGTGCCCACTGTTGCTTTAGATTTGGTGTAGCAATGGACTTAAGTGGAGATGACATATTTTGTATCTGCTATATTTAAAATTATATCTTGTTTAATTATTTCTTTTTTTTAGCCTTCTTGAATCTTTAGCTTGCTTTCTATTTCAGATTTTAGTATTACAGCTTTCCATTACCTGAATAGTACTTGTCAGTTGTCCCAGGTCCTAGTTTCCTGCACAAATAATTTGAAAAAGAAGGCCTGTATTTCTGTCCGTTCTCATTTTTGTACTGGCGATTTCAGCTCTATAGCTTCTTGTTTTATGAAGTGGGAGATGGTACTGCTTTGTTGTCTTCAGGAGAGTTTTTAGCTTTTTTAAAAATTGATTTTATTTCTATGGACCTTCCTAATGATCTACTTATGTCTATTATTCTCAGGAAGTATCTCATTCCATATTTTACACTACAACAGGGATAATTTTTTTTTTCTTGATGTCCTGCAAAATATTTTGTTAACTGGATATAACTTTTGTTGCTTATTTTAAAAAATCATTTGCAAAGGTATGCTATTTCAAATGCAGCATGTTTTTAAAAAAACCAGGAATTATTCTACAGTTCAATACTGTCAGAGTTAAGTCATGGAGGAGCAGAGATGATTGTGCGCATTTGGAAAGGGGATCCCTTGTTGGCATTCCTTTCCCTTTGTGCATTCTGGGTACTTTCTGGTGCAAAGTGAGGCAGCTGTAAATCTGATGAAATTGTGCTCTACAGTTTATTTATTCTCTTGAAGTTCCTTTTTGCTTCCTAATACTGAAGCCATGTATATTTTTGCAAAAAATTGGTTGCAGAACTACAGCATTTGATGGTCAACCCAGAAATTCTAAGGAGCTAAGGAATAAAATCCCAGGGATTAATTCCCTAAAATCTAGAATGATTTAAAGATTCCTGAGTTCTCTTGTTGACTCTTTCCTCATATAAGTCCTATTCAAGTATCTCTGAAATCTAGTTGGATTTTGGTAGCTCTTGAGTCAGTACTTGGTGTTGTTTGGAGCACATTGTAGAGTTTTTCTCTATGAGGTGCTTTTCCAGAAGAGGGAAACTGATTTTTTTTTACCATTTGAGGTTTTAAAAGATAGCTGACTTCTCAAAATCTGCAACAGTGGTCTTTAATCTGCCTTAATTTATCTTAATTATCTTTGCATGGCATAACAAGTGCTATGCTAGGCCACTAAGTCTCAGGAATTAATGACCCTTTTTCACACACATACATAAAAATATAATTTGGTCCATGTCCTTGGAAGTAAAGAGTTGTTATTAATGTTCTGAAGTTATTATTCTTGTGGATCTATCTTAGTTCTCCCTTCTCAGAAACTTGAGGAGTGTTCTCCGGCTGTACAAATGGGAATGTGATCTGCTTTTTTTTCTTTGGCTTCTCTTCCCCTTTTCCTAGATGTATATGGTCTGGTCAGAGTGCAGACAGCCCCTGTGTTATGTTCTGTGACATCCTGATAGTCACTGTCACAAACCACTTCCTGGGGCTTCTTCAGTGAAGATGGCACACCTCTTGAATACCTGACACGTGCATTAAATTCTTTTTCTTTAGCCTGACTTCATGTTATGTCCCCCAAGTACAGAAAGGTGCATGGGATTTCTGCCCTGTGAATACTCTCTTTCAAGAAGTTGGACTGGCTTTGCACCTAGAGGGATGTTGGTCACTTCGCAGCATATATTTGGGAAGGGTTGGAATATGGGGCTGTAGCCAGTTAGTGTGATTGCCCCAGATCCTGGACATACTTAACCACAGCTGAGATGGTTTGTTGCTGCAGGTTGTATTCCTTTTGAAAATTACTTACTTACATCCTCCTGTCCTTCAGTGTCGTAAAATACACTGGCATTTTCATGCCCCATTTAATCAGATAAGAGAAGAAAATTCTGAGCTCTTGTCCTGCTGAATAGATAGATACTGGCTTGGAACACCCTCCCACACGTCTTTTCAAGAACTGAGAATGAGTTGGATTGAATAGGCTCCTGTGCTGTATAGCAGATCACTAGGATTAGCTCCTTTCACAATGTAAATATTTATGGAAACTTCACTAAATTTAACAGAATGAATGAATATATGCAGGTTACATCCTCTGTGTAACATTGCTTGTAATGCAGGTCATGCCGAGTTACCTAAATATGGAGGACTTTCTGTTATCTTTAAAAGTGGTTTTCTAACACATAAATGCTTTCGAATTATAGGAAACACAACGTACTTATGGGAGTTCCTTCTGGACCTTCTTCAGGACAAAAATACATGTCCTCGATATATTAAATGGACTCAGCGAGAGAAGGGAATCTTTAAACTTGTGGATTCAAAAGCTGTCTCCAAACTCTGGGGAAAACACAAAAACAAACCTGACATGAACTATGAGACTATGGGAAGAGCTCTGAGGTAAAAATTCTTAGATCTGTAAGTTACCTACTACAATTTTAAATCTGATTCTTAATTTTGCCTATAGAAATATTACCGTTTTGAAATTTTAAAAGCTTTGACCTCTTGCAGACTTAGCCTTCAGTCTTGCAGTCCCTATAACTTCTAATGTTGCCCGTAAACTTGCAATTTTAATTCCTGAAATTTGTATTTGAAAGGTCAGATTTTTTTTCAGGTAGATCCTTCAGATCCTTTGCCAGTGTGGTCTCCCAACTTCTTTCTATACCTCCTCATGTTGTAGATTTTACTGGGGTTACTTCAGGTTTTCTTCTTAGCACAGAATAAGGTTTTCTTTAAAATCTGTCACTATGTTGCTTACTACTTAATTACACTTTCCTTGCAGATACTACTATCAAAGAGGAATCCTGGCAAAAGTTGAGGGACAGAGGCTTGTATATCAGTTTAAGGAGATGCCAAAAAATATAGTTGTCATAGATGATGACAAAAGTGAGTCCTGCAATGAAGATTTGTCAATGCCTACAGATGAAAAGTCTTTGGAAAGAGTGTCTTTATCTGCAGAAAACCTTTTAAAAGCAGCAACTTCTGCACGTGGAGGAAAAAATTCCTCTCAGTTAAGCTGTACCAGGACAGAAAAAGCAGTCACCAGAGCTGTGAATATTGCCTCGCCAACTCATGACACATCCACGTCTCGTCCTTCAACTACCACTGCTACTGTCCCCGCAACAACAGCTCCCAGGTTTGTGTTTATGGGGCTGTTAAATTTTCAAAGTCCTGTTGCTAGATGTGCAAAAGGTTTGGCATTGGGTTCTTTGCTTGCTGGTTTGGCTTTTTCATTTTTCTCTTTGTTTTGCTTTGTTTCTTTTTCTTAAGAACCAATTAAAAACCCGTCTCCCTTAGAATTGTCTCTTCCTGTTGTCACCTGTAATGGTGCCCTGTGTTTTGGCCTAAGCACACACGTATGTTTATTTTGTAGGACTGTTCGTGTGGCAATGCAAGTGCCTGTTGTCATGACCTCTCTGGGACAGAAAATCTCGACCGTGGCAGTGCAGTCAGTAAATGCAGGGTCACCGTTAATAACCAACACAAGTCCAACCACAGCAACAACTCCAAAGGTAGTAATCCAGACAATCCCTACTGTGATGCCAACCTCTGCTGAAAACGGAGACAAAATCACAATGCAGCCCGCCAAAATCATCACGATCCCTGCCACGCAACTCACGCAGTGTCAGCTGCAAACAAAAACAGGCCCGTCTGGGTCAGGAAGTATCAACATTGTGGGAGCCCCTTTGGCTGTTAGAGCACTAACCCCAGTGTCCATAGCTCATGGGACACCAGTAATGAGACTATCGGTGCCTGCTCAGCAGGCCTCTGGCCAGACTCCTCCCAGGGTGATTAGTGCGGTTCTCAAAAGTCCAGAAGTTAAATCAGACACAGCAGCTTTGAAACAGGAATGTGAAGTGAAAACACTGCAGCTGGTAAAAGAAGAGAAGCCGGCGGATGGAAGCAAGACTGTGACCCACGTAGTAGTAGTTAGCACACCCTCAGCTATTGCCCTTCCTGTGACAATGAAAACAGAAGGAATCATCACATGCGAGAAATGAAGAGCAGGTTGCTTCCAGCATGGACTTCTGACTGTTACGGTTTTGAATATACTGACATAATTGGGGGAGGGATGTGGATGCCACCGCCAAGTCATAAAGGAGAATTTTGGAATGTTAATAAATATGCATATGTTGAAGACTTACTGGAAAAAAATTATTTTCCCGTGTTTCAGTGGGAATTGAACCACACTGATATGCTGACAAAAACTGCCTCTTCCAGTTGGGAAACAGCTGAACCTATGGAGAAGGAAAGAGAGAGGGACTGAAAAGGGACCAAACAATTCACTACGCTACCAGTCACCAAGTTACACTAAGACCTGAAACACTAAGAGAGAGCTTTGCCTTGGTTTGTAGTTTTCAGGGGGAGAGGAAAGTCTCATTGTTACACAAATGGTAAATTTGGTGCATTTTATGTGCATACCAGCGATTACTACTGTGTGCCCACAGTACTCAACTGGTGCTATGTGAAAAACTATGCTACTAGGTATTGTAGGAAGTGAAATAAAGGAGATTAAAGAGCTTCTAAAAGAAGACAGAGGCCTAGAGGGATTTTTGTATCATACAGCTTAAGCAGATTCAAATTGAAAGCCTTAGACTGATTTTCAGTTATCTTTCTTGAAATAAGCTAATGGCTTGTTTGTGTAAAGCTTTTTTATTAAAACAAATTTTTTAAAAACCTTGTACCTAGCACAGTATTGTTATAGAATGACATGTAACATATTTTGTATGGTAGTTAAAAGTCTGTCGGAATTTCTTAATCATGGACGGAGTAGCAGCAGGCTTTCTGCCTTCTGCTGTACCATGCCTGTGTCTCTCACTTAGCCTTGACATCTGTGCATACATTTCAGTTTCAGCTCTACTCTCACTTCAAAGGTCACGCCCAGCATGAGCTTTTGTCAGGTAGTTCTAAACCTGTAAATTTTTTTTTAGTTGAAGTTAAGAGGGAAGTACCAGTGTTCAGAACGAACAATAATAGTTTGTATATTCAACATTTGAAGTATATTCTATTTTGTTGTACTCTTGTTTCAAAGTGTATTCAAGTAGGTTTTACTGAAATACAGAAAGAAAATTTAATGGTGTTTGGCCTGCTTTTTATTTTTAACTTCTTCCTTTCTGCTAACCTGTTAACTTTCTTATTTGAAATCTTCCAGGCATTCATCCTAATATAGATGATACAGTGTGAATTTTGGGACTCCTCACTACCTCGAAGGGCTGACCAGCTCTCTCACTCAGTTACTTTTTAAACAGCTGTGAAGCCTGCTGTAGCTGGTGAGGTAACTTCTGGCAGGAGTCTGCCTATTACCCTTTTTCAGGATGGTGAGCATACACATGAACTCTGTGAAATACCTAACTGCTCCTCCAGCTACACCAGCTCCATATTTCCAGTCCGTGTGCATGGCTTGAAATGTACCTTTCTGTTTTCTTGGGGACCACACTGGCACATTAATCTGTGAGTAGTCACGTGCCCAGTGGACCCCCAATTGCTAGTGATAAGCCCTGGAAGGTCTTCAGGGCAGGAACTTGGGTAATCGTGAAATTACTGAAATCCAAATGACCATCTAAGTACTTCATGCCTGTAGGAGCAATTTTAACACGTCTGGACCTGAAGTCTTCTGTAATGATGAAAGACACCAGAATTAAATACTTATGTGCTGAGAACCAAGTTATTTGTAGAGTCCTAGCAGCAAGGCCCATTCCTCCCTTCAACTGGTAAGTGTGGGAATAGCTCCATACAGCCAGGCCAGCATGTGGGGGATTTTGAAAGGATTCTGGCAAAAGTATTCTTTTTCATACTCTAAGCAGGAAAGTGCAGTTTAACAACAAAATGAAGCTGAAGCAGGTAAAAAATTGTATAAAGGCAGCAATCCCTTCTACCTGCAGCAACCCATAGAATCAAAAGTTCCTACACATGTACTGTGTTTCTGGCATAGGGTAGAGGACAAAGCCTCCTTCACAGAAGAAAATGGAGAAATAAGAGGACTTTTTTTGCTAGGAAAGGGAAGTAGGGAAAGCTGGGCAATGGTTTGATTCTTTTGGCAGTCTGGAAGGCACTAATGTTCTGGGTAAAGAGAAATGGAGCACTGTAAAGAGAGGCAGGTGGAACAAATCTGAGCCAGAAGACAAGAAGAGAGAAACAAGTGTTTTTAAACCTACAATTTCAAGTCCAGTCTGTAGGAAATCGTTTTCTAAATGGCTGTTACTTGATTGTGTATGAAAGAGATGCTGTATCTCCAAGCGTGAAATGTCTACGTCGAGTATTTGTAATTCAAACCTTTCCAACACCTAATTTAGATACACTGGAAGTCAAATGGGGACAAACTATCTTCTTGGAATTGGATAAGGATGTCCAGCTGACGACCTTCTTCTCTTAATGCCAAGACTTCATTATGTAATGGCAAAAACTAGAGGAATGAAGGCACACGTCTCCACCACTGGTGGGATAGTCAGCTCCATAGCCAGCCTTGAGACACTGCCAGTGCTGTGTCTTGCCAAGGAACCAGTGATGGTCCTTTGGCTCTCTCACCTGGCCACCAGTGAGTGGCACATGATACTGACAGCCAGAGGATATTTACCAGGAGTTCATGAAGTGCTGTGAGAATCTCAGTCTGTGTGAGGATGTGCTGTAACTGAAATAGAAATGGGACTTAACCTGATTCTGTAAATTGGTATGTTTTTACTGGTGATGTTGGAGGATGTGACCTCAGGATGAGGGAGCTTGGGTGAAGTTTGTAACATCTGAAACAGATGAAAGGAACACTAGAATGTTGAAATAGTATCTAGCTATACTCCCACGCTTTTGCAATCCCATTGAAAATCTCATTTTGTACATGTGTGAAAGCAGGACTTCCTTTTACATCTGAAGCTGGTGGCTCATGTAGAAGAGTCCAGGCTTAACTCATCCTTGGCAAGCAGTAACTCTTAGATGTGTGGGTGGAATGAAACTTGTGTGAAGTGAACACGCTTTATACAGAAGGCATTGAGACATACACAGCCATGGTATCACTGGTTTTACAGATAAATAAAAATATTTTTAATTTTTGAATCTACTGTTGTAAGTTTTAGGATTCTGGGCCTTGACACAACTCAAGTTGTCTGGGTAGAACGTGCTGAAAGGAAGGCTGAGCTCTTGGCATCCTCTGCTAATTGATTTCATCAACTTTAGGGCTTTGGAGTATTACATCTGAGGTGATCAGGGATGAGTGAGCCAGGGGCAGTCAGGAATTGAGGGGAAAATGGAGAGGTGCCTGAAGCCTCAGTTTGTACTCAGCATGACAGATGCAGCAGGGATCTGGGCTGCATGTGAAGATTGCTGCTGCCAGAACAAGCGAAGTGCAATTCTGCCTTGTAGAGACAGTCAAATAGCAGGTGTTAAGCTTGTTAAAGAAGATCCAAGTGACACTATCTGCTTGGGATCTATTTGTTCTCCAGGAGAGATAGTGTTTTAATAAGCTTGACACAGCTTCTGCCTGTCAGCAAATCAAACAAGAGCATCAGTTCTTCCTGAGGCTTGCTTGGGGTTGAGGAAAAAGTGTCACTGCTAAAGCTAAGGCAGCCTTTATTCGAGATGAAAGCAAGGGATCTGTGGAAATTTTTTTTAGCCTTGGTGTGCTTATAAGGCATACAGCCACAAGGAGAGTTTGGAAGACATTTTTACTGTGAAAGTCATACTGCTGCATAGCAAAAATCCTTTCTGCTGCTTCTGAAAAATATTTAGTGGACTAATATTTATAGTTGACAAAAATATTTCAGTGCTGCAGGCGTTCCTCTTGCTGCATAAAACAAAGCAAGACCAATAATCCATTTAAGTTTTCCAAAAGAGTCTGTCTGCAAAATAAATTATGGCATGTACTGGAGTAAAAGGGTGAAGCTGCCTGGGAAGTTACCAGTTAATTTCTGCAGCCTGTCTACCTTTTATTAAAATACAGCAGAAAGGGTTCACCATTGGGCTGTAGCAGGGATTTTCTGAGTATGACAGTATTAAGAATTGCCTTGAGATGGGAGGAGTCCCCAGCATTTTCAGTTATTCCACCCCCCCTTGCCTAAAAATTACCCTTTAAGGGGATGAAGCAGTGAACATCTACTGTCACATGTCCAGGATGAAAGAAGGATCCCAACCCTTTCCACTTCAGAAGAGGTTCTGCAGTGATGGCAAATCATACAAATCATGCTCTTTCTCCACAGTTTGGTTTCTTTTGTGGGAGAATTAGTGTTGCAAGCAAGGGTATGAATTAAAATGTTTTAAGAATCATAGATACCAAATACCTCAGGGACAGTAGGAATTCTGCAGCTGTGATAGTTCAGCTCCTTCTGCTAGAGCCTCCCATAATCAGGCCTGTGGCTCTGTGCTCTGGCAGTGCAAAGTTGCCACACTGATGGACACCTTCACTGGCCTGAGAAAGTGGAGCTGCTTGTACATAAGTGAAATGAAATCATGGGCTTTTTGGTGGCAGTGGTGGGGGTCTTGGTTATGGTTAATTTGTTTTTAAATACAGACCTAATCTTTGCTCTCAAGCCAGGGCTTTCTACCACAAGTGTAGTTTATTCCAGAAACTGCCAAAAGGATTCTGCATAGAAACTCCAGCTTCTGGTGTGACTTTTTGTGGTAGATGAGAAAGGATTTGACTTATTAAAGGTACCATCTTTGTGGTGTTGATTTTAGAAGTGTTTGCTGCAGATGACTCAATTAAAGGCCACTTGTATTATTTCTCCTCCTTCCAAGACCATTTGAGGGGAGGTCCTAAGAGAAAATAATCCTAAAGGAGAAGCAGTGCATCTCACCCCCTCTGAGCAATTGAGGGCCGCCAGCACCATGAAAAGGAAGCTGGCAGTGTGTAGTTGGTATGAAACATGGCAGCGATGCTCAGAGGTCTGTCTTTCTGTGGGGCAGTGGGAGTTTTGCATCTCTGGCGCAAAATCTCCCCCAAAAAGTGATACCCTTCTGGCCTCCAGGGACACAATTTTACCAGCTCTTTCTGAATTCCAGCTGAAGGATGTGCCTGGTAAGAGTACTCACCAAGGACATTGTCTCCTTGGTTGTAAAATCCTTTCTGTCTAGGGAAAGTCAAATCCACATAAATCCCAGGCTGGTTAAAGAGGCCTCTGCTTGGAAGCAGACCATTGCCCTCATCCTGCAAAGGTCAGGAACATGTGCAGAGCATGTTACAGCTGTGCAACAGCACTTCGTTTGTTTGCCTGACAAGAGTGTGTTTGTGTGGGAATTGAGGACTTCCAGTCGCCAGCCTCCGTATTTCACTTCTCGGCAATGTGAGTACGGTAATTTATGGGCTGTGTAAAGCACATACCTGTGGCTTTTCTTCTCTTCAAATGTGGTTTTAGAAGAAAGTGGCAGATACAGCTGCTCTTGTGAGGGGCCAGCCTTCCCAGGCACACTTAGCAGCCATAAGGGAGGAATTCTTGCACCCTGCTTTGCAGGACTGGCTAGGTTTGTAGCTCCACACAACTGTCGGAAAGGGGAATATTTACACTAATACAGTATAGGTTTTCTCTCCTAACTAGGAGAGTGAGCAGCTTAACAACTAAGGGTAACTCCCTTCCCTACAGATCTCTTGTGAAATTTGGAAATTTCAAGCTGGAGAAAAGAGTGTGTGCTGTGTAGGCAAAGCAGCTATGCCACCTTGAGATTAGGGTTAGGGGAAAAGAGGTCTAGAAGGGGAAGCATCACCACCAACTTGAAGCTCAAACTAGTGGAAACAGCACCTCCTTGGAACAGGAACTTGGGACAGGGAAGTGAGAAAGATAGCAGCAGATATACTACTTTTTTCCAAAGAGTTTTATTAATAAACACCAGGAACATTTAAGAGTTTCTATGCACCCTACTTTACATGGAAGTACTGCTTTATTTGCCCTGCCTCTCTCAACCATCTAATCTTCCTTTTGACCATCCTCTCTTTCTCAACCATCTAAATGTCAGCCTAACTCCACCTGTTGCCTCTCTTCCCTTCTCTCCTCCTATGGCATTTTCCAGCACAGTGGCATGTTTACAATCCATATATGCAATTCCTGTGTCACCAATGAGCATCACGTGAGTTACTATACTAACCCACCTCCGTTGTAGCCCAGATGCTTGGCCAGAGTTCCCCTGGGCCACAGGAAGAGGCTCCTGAACACTGCTGCTGTGTGATCTTCAGGATCACCAACTTCTCTTAATAAATAGATTTTATCTTCTAACAGGTTCCAGTGTAGCTTTAGATTCTGAAGATAAATAAAAGAAAATCTTTCAACATTAAGACTGGCCCTTTACTGAAACAGCAAGATTGACAAGACTACAAATTTAAACCATTTAGAAAACTAACACTCAAAGCAGAGGAAGAAATAGTCCCTGGTTTGCTGAGTCCTCCAGAGGGAAGCACAGAAGAGATGAAGGTACAGTCACTGTGTATATACCTACAGGCTGTGTGTGTGTGACAGAGACACGCACATTGTTCTGGAAAAGTGAGGGCATTACTCCAGGTCATAACCTCTGTTTCCTCACCTGCTCTTACTGGAGGGGGCCTTCCTCACACTGTGCTACTATCGATTCACTTCTAATGAATTTGTCATCTCAGGTCATGGAAAAATGACAAGACCACACTACTATGAGCTTAGCTTTGTGTCTAAACTGCACTAAACCTCCCTCATATTTCAACAGAAAAAGATTTAAGAGAATCTCACTAGGTAGTTGAACCTTGCTCTCTTTGGTACTTGCAGAAGCTTAACAGGAAATAAAATTAGCATGCTGTCAGGGCAAGTTGTTTTGCAAACAAAAGTGTTTTGATTTAAATACTAAGGCCTCCACATTCATTAGAGGATTAAATCCTTAAACAGGGGCTTAGTGAAAGGGTAAAGCTCATTTGCCTTCTAGTTTTCCAACCATGACATGGCAAGAAGACCATGATTAGAACACTGGCTTCTTTCTTCCTCCCTTGAAGGCCGCACATTAATGAGGACTAAACAGCAAGTGTAACTCCAAACAAGTGCCCGAAATAATTGTCAGTCAACAGCATTTCCTCATCTTTCAAAAGCATCCAGCTTCAAAGGTTTCTCTAAAATAAACGAGTGGTGAGTTCAGACACTGCAATACCAGGTGGCTTTCCAAGACATTATAGCAGTCTGTCAGGGTCTTGATTAAAACTAAAGTCACACACAAGGGACAGGTGATCAGAAGGGTAATTGAATGAGGGCAGCCTGTTGGGCCCAATTTGCTCTTCAGTCAGCAAGCCCAGGGCTGAGTTCACGTGCAAGGCATGCTGGGAATACCAGATATAATCCAGCGTGTGTCGGCACTCTCCCGAGGGCCGGATCTTCCAGGTGGTGTAGGGGGGCTCCGACTGTCCATCGGGGCTCAGCAGCTTGTACGCACTGTTTAAATTGAGGCTGGAGTTGGAAAACTCCCTGTAGACCTCCTCGGTCGGCTCTGCATTGAAGTCTCCACAGACGATCAGGGGGATCTTTGCTCCTTGGGTGATGTTCTTCAGGTTCTGGAGGAGGTCACAGCCCTGCGCAGAGCGGAACCTCTCCCAGCCCGTGCGGGCTTTCAGGTGGGTGACGGCGATGCAGAAGAGCCTCCCGGTTTCGTGGCACTTCAGCGTCTGAGCGATGGCCACCTGGTTGGTCTTCAGCTTCATGGCCGTCAGGCGGATGTTGGCGCTGTTGACGAGCTCGAAGCGCTCCTTGAGGAAGAACATGGCGCAGCCGTCGGGCCCGTTGTTCCGCTCCACGTCCAGGCACGGCGACCACGGCTTCGGGAAGAACGTGCACTGGTAGCCCAGGCGGCTGAGGAGCGGCTCGAAGGTGTCGAAGTAGTGATCGACTTCCTGCAGGCACAAGATGTCGGGCTTGTATGCAAGGATTTCCTCCAGGATGAGGCACTTCCTCTCCTCCCATTTCAGAGCTTCCATAGGGCACTGAACAAAGTTGTCTTTGCCTTCCCCAAGAGCTGGAATTAGCAGGGAGGGGGGAGAAAAAAACGTAAGTTATTGATAGCTGAAACACGCTGTCAACCTCCAGGCTTTATCAGTTTACATGCAGGTCATGGGTTTTTCAGGAGTAGCTGGTGACTTTAAAGGTGCCAGGCTTGCCAAAGGATGTGAGACCCCCTTCTCAAGCCACTGGAGTCACTCCAAAACAGTAAGTTCCTTTTACAGATCAACATGTATTAAAGACTTCCCCCGCCTCTGCCCACTACACAAGGTCAGGTGCTTCCACATGTGGCTGCTGCAGCTTAAACCTAAGTAAAATGAAGTGGGTTAAAAGTGACTTAACTGCAGAAGGTTAAGGCAGTCCCTGTGAGGGGAATTTCCCACCCCAAAAGATTTTAGGATGAAGCCGTTGCGTAAGTCAATTTGCAGCCTTGATTCAAAACCATCAGCTAAAGTTATTTTTAAGCATTAAGAATTCCCATAGCAGATCTGAATTCCTGGATAGTTCACCAATAAAGTAATCAGAAACTGAAATTTTGCAAAGAATAAAACTTAGGAAAAGGATGAGTCTTTTCTGGGGTTAACAATTATCTAAAACTCATGGGTTGCAGCTTTTAGAATACACTGTGTTCAGTTAGGACACAAATTCAGCGCTACGTTTGGCATGAGAGTTGCAAGGTCCTTTTTTCTTTTCCTGTAGGACAGAAGGAAAGCCACTATTTCAAGCGCTCAAAAGTGAGGCCCTGGCCCTCAGTTAGTTTAACCTCATGTAGTTCACTCCTCTCCCTTTGCTCTGCCAGGGTTTCCACTGCGGCATTTGGTCTCAAGGTCATACCCTGAGCTCACGAGCATCTCCTACCTTGGGCAAGGATGTTCCACTGCATGACCCGGATGGGGCGGTGGTTACTGGCGGCATTTTTCTTCAGGTTCACAAAGCTCCTCCGAAACCGGGGCGGCCGCTTCTGCAGAACAACCTGACATTCCTCCAGCAAATCCTTGGGGTCTATAGGATCCAGCCGTGCTGAATCCAGCTGCTCCAGGCAGTCCTGGTGCTGGGACACAGCACCGCTGCTCAGCGTCTTGGCGAGCACACTGTAGAGCCGGCTGGTGCTGTTTCCCATGGAACACACTGCAAGGGAAAAACTGGTGTTAGAGATGGTCTGCCAAAAGTCTCCTCACCACTTGGGTGCCTTGTTGCAGAGCCAGCCATTGGTGGTTTGTGCAGGAGCCTGTTCCTGAGTCCGAGACAAATTAAGAAGGATGCAGAGTTACAGTTAGTCCTGTCCAGTCTCATGGTCTGCCTGTCATCAGGGGCTGCAGCCTGCCAATGGCCTGGTTTAAGACATCACGCTGCTGTCTTGTAAGGCAACAAAGAAGTTTTTCAACCAGAATAGCAGGGCTAAGGTTAACTCTGCACTTGTTGTAGGAAACACCATAGACCATACTTTTTCCCTGCTCAGAGAGGAGAGAGCCCAGCAGGTGACAAACACTGCCTGCTCCTTATTTCATGTGCAGCCTTTGCTTCTGGTGGAGATGGCACTCTGTATGGACTGGTACCCCGTGCCCATCTGGGATGCCTCCAAGCTGCAGGTCCTTGCCTGCAGAGCAGCCAGCAGGGTGACTTGTTCCCTCAGGTTAATATTTAATAGGAATCTCTGATCACAGCTTCATTTATCCCCAAAGCAGTAATGCTGTCATGAGCATAAAGCAGCCATAAAGCTTCTGCTGGCTTAGACCTCAGGATGTGGAGTGGGGAAGGCAGTGTCTCCAGCCCCCCTTCACATCCCTATGTTCTTTCCCCTCACCCTCCTTTCTCCCTTCATCTCCTCACTCCTTTGTGCTGTGCCCCAGCTCAGCAACTTTCAGCATTCCCTGCAGTCATCCCTGGGCCCCAGCCACCTCCTGTTCCTTTGGCCATCTTACCCACAAGTCCTGCACACAAGCAGCTGTTCCCAGCTCTCCCTGCTAATGCAGCTGGCCCTCACCCAGCCCTGTGTCTCCTACAGGGAGGTCCCCCCATCCCACAGGGGGTCACAGCTGCCAGGGGTGCACATGTGTCCCCGCTCTGTTTTGCCCTTTGGCTTATGCACAGTTTGTGGTATTTCTACACTGCGTGTGCACCAAGAGCTCTCCAGGCCTTTCTCAGGGAGAGGGCTTTGCCCCTTCCAACACAGGCAGGAAGGGCAGTGCTTGCACCACAGCAACTTGCGTAAGAGGCAACGCTGACCGAATCTTGTTGTTGTCTCAACTTACTTATTTACTCTGAATGCCTTTTGCAAAGGGAATCTTAAGCAAAAGAACTTCAGTGTTGCACTGCTGTTGGCCCACAGTGGTTTTTAAGTAAGTTTATTTGTGCATCTGAGTTACCTAAAAACGGAAGAGGATGAAATTGTCATCTTGTGCTTGCATCTTGTGGCAGATTTGGGGTGCTACCCAACACATCTGCATGTTCAGATTGAACTACAGCATTCCCAATTGTAGGAGCTGGTGACAGATGCACAACAATGACAGGCTAGAGGGGCAGGCAGCAAGATGGATACCCTAACAGCTCAATAAACACACTCAGGAGAAAAAGAAAGACCTCATGTCCTCATATTTAGGAAAATGGATACTTTTAAAACACACTAAAAACTACTCGCTTTAACGTGTTTTATATGTGTAAGCCCATGGAACAGTTCTAAGAAAGCTGTGAATTGGGAATTTAGATTCAATGTAGGGTGTTTCTCCGCATCTCCACCCTTTTAGTTAAAGTACCAGGAATTCCTCAAACTGAGATGTGATCTTGAGCTCACGCAAATGAATGTCCTTCTAGGGAAACTATGTGTAGTGTTTCCATTTCTGCAGTCTTTCTCAGTTTTCAATTCTTCTTAAGAAGACAAGTACTGCTGCAGTAGAAGAAACGGCATTCAATAGTGAGGGAAAACACAAAACCCCAAGCACAACCCTGACACGGCTCTCAGGGGGCATAGGGAGCAGGAATGAAAGCATGCTCTGTGCTGGATACAGAAGGGTGCAGCGTACACACAATCAGGGCTGCCAGGCAGCCATGCAGAAACCCAAAGAAATCAATACAGCTTTTAATAGAAGCTCCACAGGGAGCCACTCACCTATTTTTAGGGTAGGTACACCCATAGCTAAGTGCTGCAACTGGAGATAAGCACACAGTGTTTTCAACAGCATCAGGGATGCTGTCAGCAGCTAAGTACAGCCCCTGCCATGCCATGGATGAACACAGCTCATGTGGGGCTCCCCAAAGGAATATTGAGGAATTATTACTCTCCAATAAGCCATTAGCAAGAGCTTCGGCTGCTTGTGGCTTGACCTGAATCAGAGGGATGATGTCGAAAGGGACAAGGTAGGTGCAACGCAGCTGGAGCCAAAGGTCTGCTGGCAAAGCCCTGAGCAGCTTACAGCTGTTACAGCAGGATCAAGGCTAAGTTCAGCCTCCACCTGCTGAGCTGCAAACAAAGCCTGAGTAGTGTCTAAATCTCATCATCCCTGGGATCATGGGGCATCCAGTTCTTTATGGGGCATAAAGCATAGCCCAGAACAGATCTGACAGCTTTCAAAGTCAGTCATGTCTCAGGAGGAAAAAGAGCTTCAGTCTTCTTTTGAGGAACCAGAGAAGATTGTGTGAAAGAGGGTCTGAACTGTAAATTAAGCACTTTCAGTACTGGAATAGGTGGCTTGACAGTTCTTGGCTGAAGGAGGGGACTCCTTGGGAAGACTCCAGCCTAAGATGACTGCTGAGCTGCACAAATTCTTTGTCCCCAAAGTGCTGAGATCATGACAGCACAGACTGAGGTGTTCTGCAGAACAGGGGCCAGACCAACAACTTGAATGTGAAAACTCCAAACACAAAATCCATTTTGCTATTTCTGCAATGCTGAACCATGTCCACGGTAGTCAGGCCTTACAGTACAAGTACAAGGTCACCACTCCAAAATCTTACAGTGCAAGTTAAGTGACCTGTAACTTGCTGGGATAATGTGTGCTGCCAGTGCTGTGACACTGTGGTACTAAGTGTGGGCAGAGGAACAAGCAGACTCCTGAGCTCGCACTGTAGCAGTGGGTAGTGAACATGAAAATGATTCACTTGGTGTGCTGTAACAGGGAACACCAGCTCAACAATTACTATTTAAAGTGCTTAAAATCAAAAAGCATCTTCCTCTCAGCAAGGGTGGTACCTCAGCATAGTAAGGGCAAGGGAAGAATTCACACTGTGAATTAAATGTAAGAACGGGGTGTAAAGTTGGAAGGTTTCTTGCATCATTCAGCACTGAAAAGATGAACTTCTAGGATCTCAGGAAACAAGCTGTCAGAGACTTTATTTTAAGGACTTTGCTTCAGAGATGAGGGCTGCAGAAGGGGTATTGGATCCTGACCTTTTGGGTAAGGTGAACAACATTCTCATTTCCCTTCCTTTCAGGTCGTATCTCCCAGCACGGCCTTCAGCCAGAAGCCCCACCTTGTTTACCAGAAGGCTTTCCCTGCCAGGTGAATGGCTCCACACACCTGCAGCCTGGCCTAGAATTGCATCAGCCTCCATGGCTGCAGAGACTGGCAGCAGATAGAGATGTCCTCCCTGGAACCCCAGTTCTAGGAACAACTTGACAGGTGTCACCCCCCATGTGACAAATTCTATGCTACAGGGTATCATACTACATGTACAACCTTGTTTGGGACAGCAATGAGAGCTCATCAGAGCAAGGCAGGAGCTGCCTGTTGTCAACAGGCAACATCAGAAAGAAGAGGGAACTTCAAATCCTTCCTGCAGTAATATAGAGAATCAGTACTTGGCACAAGCTCTAGAAATCTTTTTCCTCACGAGTGCTTTAATCATGAGCTCGATTCTGCCAGCTCTCAGACACATATGCTGCTCTTCCCTGTAGTGCCATGAAGCTCCAATCCTGCCATATGGCACCCTGGCCTGGCTTCAGCAGGCAGAATGGAAGCACCCTGCCCCAGCCTGGCTTTTACACCCCTCCTGTAACAGCAGCAACAGGGAATGAACTCACTTCAACCCAACCCCAGCTCAGGGCAGTAGGGAAAAGTGGATCTTCTGCATGCCAGGTATGTAATACAGCCCAAAACATACTGCCCAGAGAAGCTGTGGCTGTTCTATCCCTGGACGTGTTAAAGCCCAGCTTGTAAAGAACTTTAAGCAAGCTGGACTAGGGAGAGGTGTCCTTCCCATTGAGGGAGGGCTGGAACCGGATGACCTTTAAGGTCTCTTCCAACCCAAACCATTCAATGATAAAGAGCTGGGCTTATCACCTTTCCCACCGGCAGCAGTCTGCAGCAAGGGTGGCTGCTGCCCTGCCGCCCCAGCTTTCAGCAGGAATGGCTCCGGGTGTGCATTTGGAGCCGTGGCCAGAGTCAACAGAGGTGGCTTAAGGCTGGAAACAAGTGCAGGTGCCCTGCTCCGGCTCTGGCCGCGGTTAGAGGGCACCGAGTGGGGCACACACCAAGCGGTTTTCCACACAGGCACACAAGGACCTGTGGGCACTTCCCAAGTCTCACGTGGGGAAGGAAGAACGGGGTGTAATTATTCAGCGGGGCAGGAAAATAAGGACCTGATGGCTGCTGCTGCCTGCCGGAGTGCAAGCTGGGCTCTTCCCACGCACTCTGCTGAGTGAAAAACCCCCGCTGTGAGTCAAGCCCATCCTAAACAGAGTGACAGCTGAAGAGGCCAGCTCAGCTATCCGACAGCATGCTCCTGACAGCGGCATGTGGGCGCTGACCCTCTGGCTCGCCAGGCAGGTCACCCCAGCGACACCTGGGTTTACTCCAAGCCCCCAGCCTAGGTGTGGGCGCGGAGGGTGCCCCACCCTCAGCGGGAGAGCCCCGAGGCAGAGCCCCCTGCAGCTCCGGCGGCTGTCCGGCCGCGCCTATCACCGCATGGGCGAACGCCACAGCCGCCGCCTTAGGGCCCGCAGGCCGGTCCCGTCCCGCGGAAGTGGCTGGCGAAGGGACAAGGGACATAGGACACGCTGATGTGGGCAGGACAGTCCAGATCCTGCTCCGACAGCAGCAGCCCGGCGCCAGCCGCCCGGTGAGCGGGGCCGCCCGGCTGTGACCCCGCCCGGCTCCCGCGGCGGCTCCGCACCCTCCTCGGTCGGTACCCACCTGTGCGGGGCGGCGCCCCC
>VZRL01003588.1:560189-600650 GCA_013397895.1 Origma solitaria | reverse complement strand
GAGGCGGCGGCGGGAGCGCAGCAGAGGGCGGGCAGCGCCGAGCAGAGGCAACGCGCGGGGCTCTGGTACATGCTCCCGGCGGGACGGAGCGGGACCGGCGGCGATCGGGCAGCACCCGGCGGGATCAGACGCGCGGCTGCTCCCGCGCCCGCCCGGCGGCCGCGCTTATAGAGTCGGCGCAGTGCGTACATCGGGCACTACCACCCGCGCTCGGCGGGGGGACCCGAGGTAAGAACAAACTCCCCCGGCACGGCCGCCCGCACACCGAGCCCGCCCGCGGAGACAGACGGGGCGGAGCTCCTTCAGCCGTGCCGCGGCTCCCCTGCCGCTGGCGCAGGACGCTGCGGTGGGAAGGACGCGCTCCCCGGCCGCTCCTGGCTCCCCTACCCCGCGGTGGAGTAGTCCGGCCCGGAGGAGGTTTCCCGGCGGTGATGTCAGCAAGGGGCGCCCTCTGCTCCCACGGACGTCACGGCACGGTGGCCGCCCCGCCCCGGCGGGGACAGCGGGGACAGCGCTGCGGTGACGTGCGGGCCCGGCCCATGCGGAGCCGCGCAGGCCTTTGCACCGCTGGGGAGCGGCACTGGGCTGCCTTGCTGAGCCCTTCCCCAGGCCCGCCACGTCCCCAGGACCACGGCGAGAGAGGGACGCTCCCCCAGCGCGGCGCCCCGCACATGCCATCCCCTGTGGGAGCCTGCGAGGCGCTGGGCTGGGGGAGAACGCTGGAGCAACCCCCGATCAGGGGGGTCTGGGCCCCGAAGCAGGGAGCTGGGGACCCCTTTGCTGGGTGCCCTTGTTCCCAAGTCTCCTTTCTTGTGTCGGGCCAGAGGGGCCAAGGGCAGACCAAGTTCCTGTGCTGTAATTGGGGCAGTGCCTGCAGCTAGTCTGAGCAGGCTTCATTCTGAAAATGTGACTTTTTTTCCCCCTCAGAATTACTGGATTTTGTATGTGTTTGACAAACTGCCGAGGGGGTTTGGGAGAGGCCTTCTCTGAGGGGTGCTGCTGCAGGAACTAGGGCAGGCTGGCAGCATGGCATTAGACCTGGGTCTGCTTCAACGCCACTGGCTCACCCCTCTTTTCCTCAGGCTTTCCCTTGCCAGGAAGATGGCATTAGGCCACAGCAGCTGATCCCTGTGTTTTGGTGTTCCAGTGCCCGCTGTTAAAGTTTCTTTTTTCCAGCTTGCTGCCTGCTGGTTTAAGGTGGTTATAGCCATCTTCTGGAGACAAGAGAGAATAGTAGAACCATTTAGGTGGGAAAAGACCTCCAGGAGCATCAGGGTGGAAGGTTTTGTTTGGGTTCTGGGGGTGTCTGTCTCTTGCTGGGCTCCCAAGCCCCAGCAGCCCAGTGCACCAGCCATGCAACAGGATGGGGGACACTGGGGGGGGCAGCCAGGAACAGGGGCATTGGGAAGGCTGAGGATGCTTCCAGTCCTGTCACATTAACCAGATGGAGCCAACAGCCCAGCTCTGCCACTGCCAGACAGTTCAAGAACCAATCGGTATGCATGAATGGCGATCCTCGAAAGTATGGTGCAAGCATTAAAAAAGAACATTCCAGAGCAACCTCAGAACAGTTGTCTCAGTTCAGCAGCATCACAGGCTGGGCTCCACTGCTAAGCAGAAGTCAGGTTTTGGAGAGGATCTTACCTCTGTTCTTTTTCTTTGTGCTGCCAGGATGAATTACGTCCAGGCTGCTTGTGTGGGTGACGTGTGACCTCGTTCTTAGCTGCAGGCGTAGGGGATTTCACAACCTCGCCAAGCTCCCAGAAAACTTTGTTTTGTTTTTGGGCACACATGTAGGCATGCCTCTGGGTACAGGGGAAAAGGAGTTCTCACCTCTCCAAATTGGCCTCCAGGGCTGGAAGCAAATGCAAGGTGCCATCAGAAAGATGGTACTTATCTTTTCCACTGGGATGTTGTGAGAGCTCTGACTTGCTAGGTGCTTACCTTTCCTTAGCATAACAGCTGATTCCTGCTTTCCCCAGTGCAGGAAGTGCATCTTACCTTGGCTTGGGCAACATTGGTTAATCCCTGTCCTTGTTCTAGAAGCCTTTTAATCTGCTTGCAGACTGTTTTTCGTGGGCCTGGTCTTTCATTTTCCCCTATAAAAAGTAAATGTGCTTCTTTCACATCGTGTCTTCTAAATCTCTTCTTATTGCTCTCTCTTCAAGCCTCTCCTTGCCCCAGCTCTTCCCCACTGTCTCCTGCGCACAGCCCACTACAAATTTGCTCTCCTTTCTTTGTGTTACTCTCCATTCCAGCCACATTTGTCATTGTCAGGTTGTTCCCCACCACAATTTTCATAGTGCAAGGAACTTTCCTTCCTTTTTGAAGGCAGGTGCATTGTTTGTCTTTCTTTTATCACCTGGTACCACTCTTCTTGCCTGGATTTTGGAAGGCACTTGTTAGGGGTTCAGAGACAACTTGGGAATATATCTAGAGTCTTCTGGGATGATTGAGGTACCAGTTAGCTCTTCTTTCTGCCTATCCTCTACTTGCTTTGCTTCCTCACTTCAGACTTTTCTGTCTCATTTCTAGAGCTGGGTTTGATCCCTTGTACGATTTTGATGCTTTGGACCCTCTTGGCTCTGATTTCATCCCAGTTTCATCCCTGGAGGCTTGTGCTAATTCTGTTATTCTCATCTGTAATTTTATCGATTTTTGTTCCTCATTTCCTTTTTGATTAGCAAAGCATAGATGGTGGTAGTCTCACAAGCCCTCTACTGATGCTGTTTTTCTCTCTATGCTTCTTTTCTCTTCAAAAAGACATGTATTGAACAGCTGCAGTTTCAAAGGTGGATCCTGGATCTCGGTGCTGAAACTTGCACCTGGCTGTCTGTAGGCTCATCTAGCCCTCTGTAGGCAAAATACTCTAATGTAAATACTTTTAATCAAAGTAAAAACCCCAAGAATTAGTTAATAATTAAACAACAGGTAGGTAATTAGTACCCCACTAACTTTTTCAGTTTTGTTTTCTGTTCAATGAAGTAGCTGTGCTGCCTGGCCTCAGCAGAGAGTGCTGGGAACATGGGGGAGAAGCAGTTGGAGAGCCTGGGAGGGAGAAGGCTGGAGCTTGAATTTCTCTGCCTTCAGGCACGTGGACCACTCCTTGAACATCTCTCAGCTCTGATTCATATCCTTTCCACTTTAAATATTCATAGAGGAGGCATGGCTTGACAGCCATGCAAGACTGGGAGCCCTGGTTCCTTGCTGGACTCTGCGCCTGACTGGGCTTGTCTGCTTCCTTATCAGAAGGGCAAACTTGTGATTAAGAGTTTATTTCTTTGCTTGTTGTGCGTCAACCTCTGTAACCATCTTCTTTCCAGAAGACCAGACACTTCTGGAAGGAAAGAGTGGTTGGTGATCCAAGGAATCCACAAGCTGTCCCAATGGCCCTGCTGTTTCTGGTGGGGTTTGGCAAATAAAATCCCTAACAGTAGTGGCCAAGGGCATAGGTAGCCTGGGTTTTGCTGCTGACAGATTAGAGACTTGGTGACCGGGAAGCTGCTGGCTTTGCATCCTGCTCAGGAGATGAGGCATCTGGGCCCAGCTCCGAGCTCTCAGTCCTTAGCTCCTGTCAGGCATTTGCAGGCATTGAGGTGCATCTTATCCTGATGGCTCTCTGTTCTGCTCTCCTGCCCCATGGGAAAACCCTTGGGTTTTCCCCAGAGCTGGTTGTTCATCCTCCTCACTTCCTGTTCCAGCAGATTTCTTGGAGCTCTCACCACCCAGCAAGCTCAGCAGTCCCTAAGTAACTCATGAGCGGCAGTGCAATATGTTTTTTCACTTTATTTTTCTGATGACTCAAGTAGTTGGGTTTAGGCCAAACCTCCTCTTCATGTGATCTCCAAGGAGGAAGGACAGAAGGTTTCCTGCTTCCTGCTGTACTGAATGTGCTTTTCTCTGCTCTTTTGAGTGTTGGCTTTCCTTAGCTGTGTGTGCCCATGCTTGCATGACAATAAGGAAGGCATTTGTGAAAGAAACAAAAGTTGCTGATGATGCATGAAGCTATTTTCCGCACATACCACTCAGTTCCCAGAACTGGGAATAGTGGTGATTTAGCTCCAAAGTGTGAATCAGTGTTTGCTTGGCATTCCTTGGGGTGATTCAAAAGCCCTCTTAGCCTTCTATGGAAAAGAAAAGCATTGTGAAAATACACAGAGGATATGATTAATTTTAGGTACATGTGACTTAGAGAAAAGAGAGAAGTTTCTTCAGGAATTGATCTCAGCTATCCCATCTGCATCTGACTGATGTTTCCATGAGCTGGGAACAGTGAGCAAATGGAGAAAAGAGATCCTGGTCAAAGGGTGCATAGGCTGTGAGAAATACTTTTTTTCTTAATTTTTTTGACCTGTTCTTACCCTGGAGATGCTGATGTTTCAAACATCTGCCCAGACTGTTAATCCTTTCCCAATGCTGTGGAAATCACAGGACCACCAGCAGGCTGTTGTTACTTACTAAAAAATAATACGGCTTTGACTGAAGTTTTTCTAGCATCTAATAAAAGCAATGTTTTCCACAAACTCCACTTCCTTGGGATTAGTAATGGTCTGAGGATAATGATCCTTCCATCTCCTTAGTCGCTTCCTCCCAAGTGGTCATCCGTGTGTCAGGAAAACATTTGTGCTGTGTTTGGTGCTGCTGCTCTAACTGCCAACATTTTAAGCTTGGAAAAGCATGCTCTGAAAGGAAGCTCCCATCTCTGGGGAGGTGGACAGCAATCACTGGAGTGTCACAGTGGATTAGCAGGAGAAAGCCTGTGGCAGTTTGACTCTGCGCAGCACGGATGGCTGTGAACATGGTGGGTTTGAACTTCGGTGCACACACACATCCCATGATTTCTCCCATGGGCAATGCCATCACCTGGAGTGCTGGCTGCTTTCCTGTGGGATGCCTTGTGCCCCCCAGGATGCCCTTTCCCCCTGTTACATCACCAGGAGCCCTGCATCTCCCCACCATCACCCTGCTGTGCGGCTTCCTCCCTTCCTGGGCAGCTGGCTGAGAGTACTTGCCTGCTCTCCCCTCCCTGCCTCATCTTGCTTTTGGGCACCTTGGAGGAAGCTGGGAGCCAGGACTAGTGGCAAACATGGGGATTATGGTAGGTTTAAGGGAGGCTGCCCTGGAACAGGTTCACCTGAGATGAAGTAGGGCAGAGATTTAGGTGTTTGAAACAGGCAGCATTGCCACAGAGAGCTGAGATAGGTTTCCAAAGCACTCAGCTCTCATTTGTCAAGCATTTCAGTCACTAAAGCATTTCACAAAGTGGAACTCTGCCACTTGAACCCAATATCTGTCTTGCTGAAAAATGTGTAAGAGCAAGTCTGGGTAGCAGATGGTAAAGCGTTCCAGGCTGTTAAGGAAAAGGGAATAATAGTGATGCTTCTGACATCTTGTTAAAGAAACATGCATGTCACTTCATCTCAGATATGAATATACACTACAGTGGGGATGATTAAATAGAGTATTTTGTATTAGGTGTCTGTTCCAAGAGGTGTCTGCCTGTGGAATCAGAATTTTCAAGTCTTCTACATGAGGTAGCCAGACTTTGGCTTGACATGCTCAGTACCTCCCTGAATCTACTTTCTGATACTTAGTAATTTTTAGAATACATATTTATTCTCCAAGGACCTGCTATGTGCTTTTTTTGGGCAAAGCCATTTTAATATCCTTCTGTGTGTGTTAATGACTATGAAGGGAAGCAGTGAATAGCTCTCCTTGGAGCCACTGCAGCAACTTGTGCTGCAATGCTCACCTATATCTGAACAAGAGGAGGATCATTCATTTCCATTTAGCACATTTAGCAAACATTTCCATTCAGCCCTTAGTCTGCCTTTTGAGAGACAGACACCTTATCCATTTAGGATGCTGTTGTGATGTGGTTGTAGCTTCTGAGCAGCTCTCAGATGGTGACATGATTTTCAGGGGTCCTGAGAAAGGTCAGGCCTGGCAAGGCTACCTGCTGGAAAGACCTGGAACACTTGGTGATGCAGGAGTGGGAGGCCGGTGGAGTGAAAGCCTGGGATTTGCACAGAGCCCAAATCAGTGGAGGTGCTGCCCCTGTGGAGCTTCTGGTGGTGATGCACTTCCTGGCACACAAGCATGTAGAAGCAGCAGGAGGGGGTCTGGGGCTGCCCGGTAGCACTCTTCATTGCCACTGGTCCTCCCTGGTGCCCATTCAGAGGTGTTCTGCAAGTGCTGCTCTCTGACACATGCTCCAAGTGACTGAAGATCCATTCTCCTTCCCACTGACTGCTTTGGGAAATCTTAGGCTAAGAGAAGGACAGTTTTCTTGACATAAGAATGATTTTTCTTACATTGTTACTGTCTGGGCTCCTCTTGAAAAGCAAAGTGATGGATACTGATGGAGAACTGGTCTTTGAAGTTGAGATGCCGAGGATCCTTGGCTGGGCACCGCACTCCTCATGTAAAATGATACTTTCATCTTTGGAAATAAATGCAACTTGTATTTTTCACGCTCTATTACCCTGGTTTCATGGTACCTTGGTGTCTCGGTAAAGAAACCTGCCAGTCATCAGTTTCCAGGCAATAAGTTTGTAATTGAAGAGGGGCTGGCATGGTGGAGCTGGCAGCCAAGCCCAGGACTGGACTTTCCCCCGGGGGTGTGTGCAGTGGCAGCACGCTGGTTGGGCTGCCTGGAGGCAGAGCTGCAGGCAGCTCCCACCTCCTGGTGGCCCTCCAGCCCTGGCCAGCATCCAGCAGAGCCTGCGTCAGTGCCCTGGCTGGTTGTGCAAGTGCCCCTGGACTGGTGTGACCCGCAGTGGCTTTCGTAACCTGGCTGGCAGGGCTCTGGGGGGATTTGTCCTCTACCCCACCTGGATCCTGGCATCCCCCAGTGGCTTTGCTCAGTGCTGACCGGCCTCAGCAGGAGTGGGGAAGCCTGAAATTCAGGCTGAGAAACTCTTGGTGCTGCAGGATACATGAAATTTGAAGCTCCCTTTTGGTCTTCTCATGCCCTGTGCAGCCACCCTGACCTCGGGACACCAGGTTGCAAGTGGCTGAGCAGTGTCTGACCCCTCTGCCCTGGGCCAGGCAAGTGAGTTGGCAAAGCCTGAGGTTTTGATGACTTCTAGCCATGAAGACAAGGGTTGGGAACTGGCCGCTTCCCTGGTGGCTGGCTGGGCTGTGTCGTCTCCCCGGCTGTGTGCCAGAGGCCGAGGTAATGCAAATAAGTCATGGCCAAGAAGGCCTGGGCTGTGTGTAAAATAGTTCTGCCCTGCAAGAATGTTTGGACTCTGTGAATTCTCTACTTGCATTGCACCAAACAGATTTAATTATGAATGGATTTTTGTCCTTCCAGGGAAACTTTTGGAGACATGAAAAGGTTCTCTTCCCTCTGTGGGTACACCCTGGAGTTTGGGTGAATCTGCTGTTTTCCTCAGAGAAGAGCTGAACTTTTTGCCTTCATTGTGTTCTAGTTTCTTTTTTTGAAAGAAGTTCTAGTTTCACCTCTGTATCCCAGGGGTATCAGGGGATTGATGAGGCTCTCCCTAACAGACTGCCCATAGCTCTAAGTCCAGAAGACAGTTTGTAGAGCAGATCCGATCAGGAGCTGATCCATGCAGGGTGAAAGCATTGCTCTGCCTGGCACGGCTGTCTTCAGGGAGCTATCAGGGCTGTCTTCTGAATCCCTCACTGCCCTGTGTTACTCTCCCCTGGCTTCTCTTCAGTCTGTTCTGGTGCTTTACCGCCCTGGGGTTTACTGTGTCACGACAGCTCAGACCTGGCTTTTGGAGCATGTGCCACCTCCATCTCCTGCTCCTGGGTGTTCAACATGGAGCAGGCAGCCTGTGACCGGCTCTGGCTAATCCCAGAGAGGTGCTCTGAGGCAGCAATGGTCTGAAGAAATACTGGTTTTATTATCTCTTGACTGCTTGGTGAGTTGCGCAGGACCCTTCTGAGCTCCTGCTGAAGGAGTTTCTTTAACTGACATTTCATCCTTGGCTTCTCGACATGAGGCAGGAATGCCTGCAGTGACTGACAAGGTGAGGGCAGTGAAAGAGTCATGCGATAGATCCGCAAATGTGATATTAAAAAAACCCCAAAGATACTTCTGGGATGATTTCAGGATTTCTGTCTGTTGGATGGACAAGGGGCGGTTTTGAATAACTCATCCTTTGCAAGGGGGCAGAGACTGCCCTGTGAAAGACCCTTCACCTCAAGAAATAAGGACCTTGTTTGACACTAAATCCATTTCCCCTCCACTGAGCTGAGTCCAGGACAGCAGCAAATTCCTCCTGAGATGGACAAGCCTTGGGCACTAAAATTCGTGGTAGGAGGACTGTCCAGGCAGCTCAGAGGCAGCCCACTGACCTAGTGCAGCAGCAAGGCAGCACAGAGCAAACCTGTGAAACAAAAAATGTGATTGCAAACACCGTGAAGCTGCGCCGGTTGATCATTATCGACTCCAGTGAGGCTTGAATGTGTGTCCTGGAGGGGAAAGGTTGTTTCATAATCTGTGACCTAACTGAGCATCCCTCCTGTGGTGCCATTCAAGATCCAGAGTCTGGTAAAGTAAAGGTCTGATTTTCCCTCCAACTCGGGGCTTTTAGGGCACTGTCAAAGGGCAGCATCTTGGCCTGGTGTCAGGATTTAGCAACCCTAGAAGCACTTGTTCTTTGTACAGTGCAGGGCAGACATATTCCAGAAGAAAAACCCACTCTCCACAACTGACTGCAGTTGGCTGGTGGTAGCCAAGTTCACATTATCACCAAACCTTCTATAATTGCTATACTGACTTTTCTTGTAAATGTACGAAATTACCACTTGGTTGTGCTCATAAAACAGCATGGTTGTACCACTCTCAGTTGTGATGGCCTCTCTCTTCTTTAAGGAAACCTTACCACCTGTGCTATCACCTTCATTTAAATGACTGAGGATCAACATGAAGACCAACTCCATTTCCAGGTTCTGAGACCTTGTGGTTTAGGAATGGTATTCCTCAATGTCAGTTCCCACTGGCATGCCCCAGACCATGTGCTGCTTCCTCACTTTCCCCCTGCTGCCCCTGAGGCGAAACGGAGAGGAGCATTGGAGGCAGGAAAAGCTAAAGATCACAGGTTGAGATAAGAAGAATTTACTAGAAACAGCAATGGAACAAGAAAATGAACAGTAACATCAAAATATTAATAACAGAGTGTACAAATAGGCAAACTATTTACATGTGATTGCTCACCACACAATTTAGTGCTCCTGCTGAAGCACCTCAGACCCCCTTCCTGTTCACCTCACTCCCTTCCTGTTCCCTCTGCAGCAGGATGGAGAGGAGAATTGGAGGCACGAGAAGTTGAGATAAGAACAATTTACTAGAAATAGCAAAGAAATAGGAAAAACAGTAACAACAATACTAACAGCGGAGTGTGCGAGATTGGTGAACAATTCACGCGTGACTGCTCACCACATGGAATCCAAGGTGATGTGACACTGCTGAAGAAACAAAGAAAGGGAACCACCCTATGTCCATGCTGTGAGGTGGCATCGAATAATACTAGGGCTATGCACCTCCTGGCTGCTGCAAAAATTAACCCTGTCCTGGCTGGAACCAGGACATGAGACAAGCAGGATAAATGAAATGCCACTGCATCTCCAGGTGATGTGGCAAGCAAAGGGCAGAGCTGGCCCTGCTTACAAAAACTCTGAATATATTCCCTCAGCTAGAAAACAGTGGGATTTGGCAGAAAAATAAACATAGCCCTGGTCTGTTTTAAAGGGGAACAGCCCACAAACTCATATGCCTGATGTTTTCAGGTCATGGATGGCTTTTGTATATGGTTTTGTAGCTTTCAGCATGAACTCTGCATCTCTTTAATTAAGTGGTGTCAGGGCTGGGCTGGCTCAGTGAACACAGCACAGCTGGGCTGGCTCCACAGCTGCATGTGTAGGTGTATGGCAAAGCAGAGGCCTTTCCAAAACACTTAGATTAGTAAGCACTGTGTCTTTTCCAGCACATTGTCTCCAAATCCATTAGCGCCTTCCACTGAGATAGATGGTGAACTCTGCAGCGGCTTATTTTTGATTAAAGGAAAAGAACTACATATTTATATTAATCAAATATGAGATGAAATGGTTATGGGTGATGGCACATTTTATTTGCAATGCCACTTATTCATTGTCTGCAGGATCAGGGCTGTGTGACGCATGTCTTCAGTCTGAGGATGTGACAATGCCCTGCTGGGGCCTCTTGCAGGGAGAGGTGACAGTTCCTTGGCTGTGGGTGGGAGGTGCTGGAGCCTTGGGGAGTCTGGGTGATGGCATAGGGGGTGCTGCGACCTCACAACTATTTATTTTTTTAAATGGCATTTGCTGCCGTTTCTATTTTATGTGTTTTCCAGTTACTGTCCACCTGTCAGGTAGCTCTGAGACAAAGCCTGGGGCTGCCTTCATTGAGTGCAGGGATCCTGGGCTCACCCTGGAAACTGGTGGGAAGGCTGGGGCTGTCACCAAGCTCTTTGACACAGTGGCAGCTGCAGTTACTTGTCACAGGTATAATTATCAGGACAGGATATACCATTGCCTCCTTCCACACATTGGTGGGCTTCAGCTGGCACTTGGCAGCCTGTGCAGCACTCAGAAACACCCTGCGATCCCAGCCTTGCTTCCAATTTCTATTTTTCAGATTTCAGACAAGTGCAATGTGAGCCCTTGATTTTTGTTGCTAGGTGAATAAATGAGTTTCTGCTGGGTAGTAGTTCAGCCTTGTTTGCGAGTGACCCTTGGTGATCTGCCTTCCAGCGTTTTCCAGTCCCCATCTCCACTCTCTCAGGTGCAGCCCTGTATCCACACAAATTCAGGTTTCTTTCACTAGATGTCACTGTCTTTACAGAGAATTTAATAAATTGACAGAACAGATGATTAAACTTGGGGGGGAAGCAAGTTATTTGGAGAGGGTGTGTAAGGGACTGAAAATTATGTTTTTAATTATGTCCAAAATAAGGTTTCTCTCTAAAGTTTGCAAGAGGAATTCAGTGCTGCCTGGGAAAATGAGGTCCCTAACAGCCCTTTCCAAGGAGGGCACAGGGATCTAGTGGCCATCTCTTAATCTCTCCTTGCCTCTGCAAGGTGCAGGTGGGGGGATTGACTCTGGTTTCATCTTTCTCTTGGGGCACGGACCAAAACAAAGAATAAATAAGAGAAGAGTCCACTGATTGACACGAAGGAACAACTTTTACCTAGTTCCTGGAGTTACAAAAAACCCCATACTTTTAATTAATTCTTTACTTAAGCTGACAGGATGAATAGACTACAAAACATTTAAGTGCATACAATGGCAGTTTTTGCTGGCTACATTAACCTTTGTGTTTGCATTGTCTTAGCTTGAAAGAAGAAATATTTTATGTGTGGCATAATGACATTCTTCCTGCTCCTTTTCCTCGAATTTTTTAATCAATTCAAAAGATGCTTCAGCCAGGTAGTTATGGCACTTACAAGTAGTGCTTTAGGCAGCGTGGGTAACAAGGCAAATCTGGCTTTTGCTATTTTTTATTTACATTCTGGTGTGAGTTTAGCTTCACAGATGTCCTTGAAATTACAGAATTTGCTTCCTTAAAGATTTTACCTTGGAAGAGAGCATAGACAGCTGGGATTTGCTACACTGGGAATATTGCTTTCTTTGGGTTTGGTAGGTAATAGAGCATATAAATGATGCTAAATTGATCTTTGCCTTTTTGCTTTTATATATTCTCTATATTCTTTACATAAATATTTGTAGCTCTGCAGCTTATTATTGTATTCATAGCTAGCATTTTACCTAATCTGTTATGCAGAAAAACAAAATAAATTCCCCAGCAGCTCCAAGCCCTGGTGGTCCAAGGTTAGGTTCTCTGGGAAGCCAAAGTTGAAACCAACTCTCCAAGACACGTTTTTATAAACAAAGTTTAATTCCTATCTAAGTGGGGGTGGTTTCAGAAAAGGGTAGAATCAGGGGGGAATTACCTCATCCCTTCTGTCTTTAACTGGGGATTCTTGTCACTTATGCTAATTTGCTAAACATATAAAAAATTGTGTCTGCTTTATGTTATGTGTGCATCTTCGACACTTTCCATCTAGCGTATTGTACACCATAAGGATCCTTGTTAAAGGTAACCCCTTTTTATCACCTAACTGTGTCTGGCTCCTACTTTTCGGATCAGTGAAAAGGCATCATAAACACACTGTCATGTCAGATCTGCATTGCCTTATCAGGTCTCACCAGGGTATTGCATCTCTCCTTGCCTGACAATGGACCATTTCTCTCCCTCTCACTGTGTCACACACCAGCTCTGGGTGCAGAGCAGAAAGCATTTGTGGTGTGTCGCTTCTTATTTTCCTGTGACTTGGCTAATATGCACAGCAAGAGAGTGAGAAGGTCTCATGGAGCTCCCTTTGATGTCCTGGCACTTGCATATGGTGAAGTTTGGAAATAGTCAACACTGCTACCCAAATGCAAACCTACCAAGCAGTCCTATCCATTCAATATGGCCTTGGATGGGACTTTTGGCCTTGGATTACATCCCTGGGTATATTTGATGTAATTGAGTTCTTCAGCAACTCTGCTTCTCCCATGGTGTAATGATCATAGGATCATGGCATTTTTTGGCTTGGAAGGAACCTTAAAGATCATCTAGTTCCAACACCTTCCACTAGAGCAGGTTACTCAAAGCCCCATCCAGCCTGGAGTGGGGGACAAGTACCAAAACCGTCAGTGTGACACTAGCAGACTTAGCAAGGGCGTATGTTGTCCATTATTTTTGTTTACTAGGATGCAAGGGAAATTCTTTATCTAATGTAAACTTAGTGCCTTTTTCTAAACTGCATGTAGGGACACAAAGCATTCACTTTGTGTTTTACTACAATTTGTCTTTGTTCTCGTAGCAGCTTTTAGCACAGTTTTCCTGTTCCAGTTCCATTGGAGTGAAGGAGCCATGAGGGGGACTTTCCACACTAGCACAATGAGCTATGCAACCTCTGAACTTGTCTCTGCTTTCTCCTTTTTCAGGTGTCCTAGGTTACATGGAAAGTGTAACCAAAAGTATGTATTCTATTACCATCCCCATAAATTGTTAAAACAGGTGGGGCAGTGCTCTGTGTGTTCAGCATAACCCAGCCCTGATAACACCATCAGGGCTATCTCTGCTCATGGGCCATCAAGGTCTCCAGGAGTGACTCATCAGCACATTGTGAGATGCCCCGCCCAGAGGGGAGGAGCTGAACATTTCCCACCTGCATATACGAGAGAGACTCTGGAACATGAGGCTACCTTTTCCACTGGATTCCCAGAGGAGAAGAGCTTAAGAGCCACAGCTGACCCTCCAGAGACGTACAAGATTTTTCTACAGGATCACCACTTCAACAAGACTATGTCCATCAGTCCAACAGGACTGCAGCCACCATCTTTAACTGGACTGCCAGCACCACCCTAGCAGGGTGACAGGTTGTGTTCTAACTTTATTTATCTGAACTGTTGTTTCTGTATTATTGCCTTGCTCTAAATTCTAGTGTAAAAACTGTTATTCCTTCTCCCATATTTTTGTCTGAAAGCCCTTGATTCCGAAGTTATAGTAATTTGGAGGGGAAGGGGGTCACATTATCCATTCTAAGGGAGGCTCCCACCTTCCTTAGCAAGACACCTGTCTTTCAAACCAAGACATCAGGAAAAATTAATCCACAAACACCAGAGGTTTATGTCCAAAAAGGAGACAGAGGAGTCCTGTAACTTTATTTGTGAATAAAGGGAGAGGTCATGGACATTTCCCATGGGGTCTCTCAAACTGATAGAGGACACAGCCCCTTTTTAGCCTAATTTCCCGGCCGCAAGTTCCCTCTCTCTTTTCCCCATTGGCTGAGGTACTCGAGAGGTACAGACTTTCCGAATCGCCTAATGCAGACCCGCTTCTAATGTACATCCCCCCCCCCCTTTTGTTTTCTTTGTGTCTCTGTTCTTTTTCCCTAAGTCCAGGGATTTAACTTGTCCTTGAGTAACAGTCTGTGTCAATTAATGGAATTCCTATGGAATTTAGGGTTCCTCCCATTGCTTCTTTCACCTCTCAGTATCTGGCCTTATCTACCAGCAGGCTTCACAGTTTGTTTGTAAAGACATTTCCCTCTTGTTCCTTTCACCTTAAATTTTGATAAGGGCAGAGGAGACCCACAGACACCATCTGTGGGCTGGAAGGATGTGCGACATATGCAGAGGGAGCTGAAAAGTGCTGCCAGCACAAGGTTTGATGCCCTGTCTTTCCATAACAGTGTTCTGTTGCACAGGAAATAGAGACCAAGGGTACAGGAGACCATGTGGTTGCTTGAAATGTCCTCACCGTGGTCTGTAGGGCTCTGCTTTGTAAAGAGAGAAATGGGAAGAACAGCTCCGTGTTGGATAAGTATCAGTTAAGGTTTTTATGAATGATGTCTGGAAAGATCTGGAGTGAAAATAATGTGTGAGGAGGAAGGCAGCTGCAGACACAATAGAATAACAGCAACTGCTATTTTGAAACGCATTCAAAGGAAATGGAACAATAGTAATTTTATTTGGAATTTGTAATCAAAGGGGAAGCGACCATTTTGATTGGAGATGGAAAATTGCCTGACTATCTTCACTTTTTCTGTGCCTACCCAAGGAAGTTTTTTCCCCAGTGGTGAAATGAAGAAAGATGTAAAAAAGGAGAAGATGGAGAGGGGAAGAAAAATGCTGCTTTTGTTTTCACTTTATATTCTGCTACCAACATTAGCAAACAGTACTGTTCCTTTTCAGAGCTGTTTTTCCACAGATGTGAGGCTTCCCTGGGGAAGGACAGCTATATAGAAGCTCCAGCATCTGCAAATCTGGATGATTTCCTCAACTTTCCACAATTCTTCAGTTCTATCTGGCTCCAATCTGAAAAAAACCCTGAAACAACAGGGCTGCTTTTTCAGCCTCCTTATCTGTGAAACGGGATGATTCTTATTTGTTTTGTAGGGGGTGTAGGAAGGTTGAGGATTTTTCTCTTTTTGATATATCCCAAATAAAAATTATCTCAAAGGTTTTTACTTGCTCAGTTTGGAGAAAGGGGGCTGGAAAGTGTGAGCATCAAGGGGATGCAAAATGCTAGAACTGAGTGAGGATATTTTCTGAGCTGGCTCCCACAGATCTTTTTATCTCTTCTACATACTTCTTCCATAGGTCTGACCATCCAGTGAATGAAAAGAAAAAGAAGGGAAAAACCCCAACCCCACAGCTTGACCATTTGTGGCAAATGTTTCATTTATTGACCAGCCTAGTGGCCTTCTGTGATGGGATGTCTGCATCCATGGACAAAAGAAGGGATACAGGTGTCATTTATCTGACCTTCTGTAAAGCTTTTGACTGAGTCCCCCACAACATCCTTCTCTCTAAACTGGAGACAGACGGATTTGATGAGTGGACTGTTAGATGGATATGAAATTTGTAGGATGGTCGCATCCAGAGGGTCAGGGTCAGTGGCTCAGAATCCCAGTGGACATCAGTGACATGTGGTGTCCATCAGGGATCTGTACTGGGACCAATGTAATTTATTATCGTCATTAATGACACAGATGAAGGGATGAGTGCACCCTCAGCAAATCTGCAGATGACACCAAGATGAGGGGTGCTGTTGACGCACCTGAAGGACAGGATGCATCCAGAGTGACCTGGGCAAGCTTGGGAAAAGGGCTCATGTGGATATCATGAGGTTTAACAAGACGAAGTGCACAGATTGCCCAGAGAAGCTGTGTATTCCCCATCCCTGGAAGTGTTCAAGGCCAGGTTGGATGGGGCCCTGAGCAACCTGCTCTGGTGGAGGGTGTTATTGCCCATGGCAGGGGGATTGGAATGAGATGATCTTTAAGGTCGCTTCCAACCCAGGCCATTCTGTGATGCTGTGATTTATTGCAGCTTTCTAATGGCAATGTTCCCCCACCTCTGGTGCCATCATCTTGGAGGCCTTTTGGAAGAAGTTGGGAGTTGTCATGTAGTGGGATGTAAGACGAGAGGAGAGAGGTGCCAAGTGACAAACTGCATCAGTTGGTGAGCATTGGTGTGCCAAGTGCCAACACAGGCTTGCCCACTGCCCTCTCTGCTGAGCAGGGGTCAGAGACCCCACCAGCATCCTGCTTCCACTCCAGTGCTTGTGTTGTGGATTTCCAGCCCCTTCTTTGTACTTTTACAGCCCAACCACAGGCTCAGATGGACTTTAGTAGCCAAAATATGATGAAATATTGAGCTTCCCAGTCCCTCCAAAGCTGAATACATGTGAGAAGCTTTAATTTTTTCACGGAAGTCTGCCCCTTGTCCACCAAACTCCCTAGCTGAGGATTGCCTGGAATGTTTGGAGATGCAATCACCATAATTTCATGCAGCACTTCCATTAATGCTGACCCCCTGTAAATCATAGCTGTGACATTTTCCCCCAGCCTATATCTGTGTGTAAGCATGGCCCAGCATGGGTGTCACCTCTTCCTTCATGTATGAATGACTGATAAAAAACGCTACTATTATTTTTTTTCCCTCACCACTGAACTTTCTGGCGCGGTCACCATCTGGGTGAGGCTGGAAGAGCACTGGAAAAATAAGCCCGAGTCCTTGCAAACCACTGGAGGCTGAGTGAGTAGCATGGAGGAGGAAACAGGGTATTTATTTTACAGTGACAATACAGCAGCAGGGAACTGCTGAACCAGGGGCTGCAGAAGTAGCCCTAAGCACAGGCACAGGGATTTGAACTGGTAAAAACACAGATTTGGCACAGTGTTCCTTTTAGCTCCAGGGAGTGCTCCGAGGGTACCTGGACATGACTAATCAGCAAGCAGAGAGTGGGGAGGTGATAAAGACAAGCCAAATTTCTCCAGTATGTTCACTTTGCAGTCCTCATCCTTATAAACTGCTGTGGTTTGATTTTTCTGCATGCTGCAGCATGCCTGGGTAGAGCTGGTCATCATGAACCACTAAATGTCTGAAACCAGAAAGTTTTTTCCTTTGGCCTAATGACATCTGGAGGACGTGGGAAACATTTTAGGGCTTTCTCCCTTTCAGGAGTGAGGACAAGCCTTCTGCAACTGCCTCCCCTGCCTCAACTCTCCTCTAACATCAGCTCACTGAATTTTTAGCATGTCCTTCATGGAAATAGCTATCAGTTGAGCTTTTTGCAAATCTCCCCATCTCTCGGTGTTTCTCTTTCCTTATCTTGTTTACGAAACTGTGTTATGTGAGGCAAAGCTCATTAGTTAGCAGGGAAGAGACATTGTACTCAATGGGATATTTACTATGTACCTGAGATATAATCTATTCTCTGCAGTAACACAGGCTCCAGAATGAATGGGTATTTATTTATAATAATATAGCAGACAGTCTGTAGGGAGGTGTCATCTGGTTTGTAATCAATTTTGGCGCAATGCTCTGCTTGCAGCAAAGTAACACTTTGCATTAAGTGATGAATTGGTTTAGTCTTCTTATTCTGACTGTCATTTTTCTTCACTGAAGATGTATTGCCTCCATTATGCAGCCCTTGTAGGTGAGCATCGAATATCCAGGAGCGCTTATAAGGGAGCGTGTGAGATCATGCACAGTCCCATGCAGGAAGGGCAGGGAGCCGTGCTGTTGATTATGGGGAGGAATATGTTCCAAGAAAGTGACTGGGTGCAGCACGAGCTGCTCTCGTGGTGAGGTAAGGAGTGATTTATTCTGCTAAAGCGTGCCATTATTGCACTAACATTGTGTTTCTGGATTGATTTCAACTCAGAATCTGATGACAGAGTGGATATATTGCTGCTGGAGAAATAGACCATTTGTTACAGTAGTAGACAAGTGCTGCCTTTGACTCAGATTTTTGGCAGAATCACTGGGCCTGCACCCCAAATGGCTCTCTTTTGCAATTCTTAAGAATGGCTGATTAGGTCTATTATAAAATGAATTATTTATTGAATAGACGCAAGATGAACAGACATAAGACTTTAAACAGACTACTTACTACATAGGATAAAAAGGACTGCTAATAGATAAAAAATACAGTGCATGATACAAGGTACCTATATTACAACAAGCGAAGAAATAGCATAGGTTTGAGTCAATGTGACTTACCACTGAGTTGATGATGGAGTACACATAAAGTCCTTTTACTCAGCCTCTGGAAAAGTAACCACGAAGGTGTGCCCAAACTTTGGTGAGAAATCCTACACGTAACCAGGGTGTGTGTAGACTTGTCACTCCATGAAAGTTTGTGTAGCTTTTATCGTTTGTAAAGTGAAGTGTCTGTCACTCAGAAATTCCAGCTTATTGCCCCACATCTTGTTTTTAAGGCAAGTTGTCCCTTGTCAGCAGGGATTTCACCCCTCTGGAGACAGAGATGACTCCTTTACTGAATAGGCCTGGGTTATCTCACCAATTCATGTGAAGGGGAGAAAGCCTGTAATTATTACATCAGCTGGTAGAGCAGATAAGCACTTCTCTGGTAGGGGGGGAGGTCCTGCCACACCATTGGTGATATCAAACAAGCTAGATATATCTTAAAAGAGATATCCTTGGTAGATTGGGGAAAGCAACTCCAAAACCTCTATTAAAAAATCTGAATTTGGGTTCTGTGGAGATGCAATTAATATGCATCTGTTGTCAATTTATGGCTGTTACCATCAAAGGGGAAAAACTGCCCACTGCTCAGTAGCCCATGAGTGAATTGCCAGAAAAATAATAATCTGCTTTATGGAAGATATTGTATAAAATGGAGCCATATAGTAATATTTGAAGGCTGTCTTGACTTGGATCTGGATGTTTCTCAATGCAATGCTGCCCAGAGAAGGAGGGCTCTGAATGCTGGGAGGGCGGTGGGATGGGGAGAGACAGTGGAGTTGGCTGGTGGTTTTTGGCCCTGTGTCCTTCTCTCCCATGCTTGTCCAAAGCCCAGGACACCACCTTTCTCTTGTCAGGGATTTTGCCAGGGTCACTCATCTGATGGCCCTGTACCTCCATGATGTCCTTTAATGCGTGGCGGCTTTGGCTTGTCCTGCACATAAATAGGTTTGAGGGCTGAGGGACACTTAAAAGGAGGAGAAAATATGCCCATCTTTTGTGTATGCCTTGTGATACATGAGAAAAGCTTGCAAATATCCTTCTATCTTTGTAAAACCAGAAACAGCACGGGTATGATGGCTGCTCTTCGCTGTATTTCCCTTGAGGCAAGATATAAATATCTCATTTCTCAAAGGAACAGCCAAGGTGTGCAGAGACAGCTCTTGTCCTTGTTTCTGGGATTTAGGGGAGGGGTGAGAAAAGCACACAAAACACCCGACATAAGCTATATGATCTTAGTAGCAGCCACTTGGTTTTCCATGGGAGTAGCTCACATCCCTCCCCTCTGCCACTTTTCCATAAAGCCATCTAGGAGAAACAGGGTACGTAAAAATACATTGACACTCAGGAAGAAATTGGCAGGTTTGAAAGAGACTTGAGGACATCCTTGGCACCTTTCTATGCAGCACAAAGAAAAACAACCGAAAAATTGCTTTTCCTTCGCAGGCTGCCTTTGCAGAGCGGTAAAGTCACAAAAATCACTTAAGTCTCCTGGGCTGCACTGTTGTACTGCTGTCCTTCTTCCTGCTACCATTTGTGTGATGCCTGGTCTCCACCGTGGGCACCCTGCCCCACCACAGTGGCATCCCTGTACCTGTGGAGGAGGCAGGCATGGAGAAGGCTGGCTTTTTCCATTGCCCCTTCTCCAGCTGTGGAAACTTATCTGGCAGCTTCCTCAGGGTGAAAAGGGATGGAGATGGCTAGAGTGGAGGATACCCAGGCAGAGGTCTCTGCTTTCTTCACGAGGGCACATTTTCCTCCCATTCTTGATGATTCCTGGAGGGAAAACAGTGTCTTTTGCAAGGCCGTTGAGATTTAGACAAGTGGAAAACCACCATGAAATCACTATATAAAGGAACTGCTGATGCTGGGTGCATCTATCAAGCAGCATCCATGTACCATCAAACAATTTGCCATAAATGTCACCTTCAACTTCTGCTGGCAGTCATTTTCTAGACTCTCACTCTGGAGCATTCTCTAGCTGTTGTCTGTAACTCATTTGTAATTTCCAGAGCCTTCACTGTAATGCCCTTTTTTATAGCATCACCTCGGATATAGGTTATTAAATTTGCTCCCAACAACAGTATGCCAGCCTCTATTAGATGCAGCCTTGACCTAAAGATCTTGCTACAGCCAAATTCTTCCCCCCCAAATCCGATCTTTTGTAGAGAGGGAGCTTTGTATGTCCATGTCTTGGTTTGAAAGACAGGTGTCTGCCAGGGAAGGCAGGAACCTCTCTTGGAACGGAGAATATGACCCCCTTCCCTCCAAATTATTATAACTTTGAAATTGAGGGGCTTTCAGGCAAAGAGATGGGAAAAGGAATAAGAGCTCTTCACTAGTGTGTCTGACAAGGCAAACAAACACCAGCAGCCGAAGCAGAGCCGCAGTCAGAGCCTTCCCTGCGCTCTCCTGCCCTGCCCTCGCTGCAGGCACGCTCACCGCCGCCAGGGGGCGCGGTTGGTTCCCGGCCGGGCAGGGGCGCTGATTCCCCCGGGCCTCTAGGGGGCGCTGTGGCGCGAGCTCAGCCGCGCCTTTTCCCTCACGTGGTAATGGCGTGTGCAGCCGTCGGAAAAAGATGGAAGAGGCACTTCCTTTACAGCTTCACGGGGTGGCTGATCCCGGTGCCCCTCCAGATGGCGAGATGGGCTGCAGCAGGGGCCCTGGAGCAGCAGCAGGGGACGGCAGGGGCTGGCTCACCCTGGGAGCGACAAACAAAAGGTAACAGAGACTCCGAGGCCTTGCCTGAAGCTGCGGGGAATCCGTGTATTGGGTTACAGTGGAGCAAAAAGCCCTGAAACAGTGGCAGAGAACAGCCTAGGCTGGTCAGGAGATCACTGCCTGGGTGGCTGACTGGAGGTGGCTGTTCCTGGGGTCCGGGCGCAGCACGCACTGGCTCTGGGCTCCTGTCAAGGTTTGACCCTGGCTGTGCAGAGGAGAAGGAGAAAGACTAACACAAACACACCAGACTCATGAGTTGAGATAGGAACTTGATAGAGAGACGCACAGAAGAGAAGGGCAGAACAGGCTCCGAACTTAAAGTTGCAAAGTGATTTATTAACCTAACAGAGTTGGAGGATAAATCAGAGGTAAAAATAAGCTCTTAAGACAGTGTTTCTTCACTCACCCCTTCCCTCTTAAGGCACCATGTCTCCGCTCATCCCCCTCCCTCCTTCCAACCAACCAGGGCAGGGGCAGGGTATGGGGCTTTTTCTCTTAGTCAGTCCATCACCGCAATTGTTCTGCTACAAACACTGTTTCTCTACTCACCCCTCTCCCTATTAAGACGCCATTTCTCAGCTCACCCCCTCCCTCCTTCCAACCAACAGCTCCAGGGCAGGGTATGGGGGTTTCCTTTGGTCAGGGTCAGTCCATCAGGGGGAAGAATCCTCTACTTAGCCATGGGGTCCCTCCCACGAGAGACAGTCCTCTGCAAACTTCTTTGGTGTGGGTCCAATCTCACGAGCAGCAAACCTGCCCGAAATCTGCTGCACCACTTCTTGTCCACAGGGTGCAGACTTCTGAGCCGAGGCCAGGCTGTTTCCATCCTGGGAGCAAGGCCTTTCCCTCTCTTGCGAGGCCTTTGCAACTTTCAGTCCAGACATAAAACAAACCCAAAAATGGTGCAGGATAAAAAACATCTCAGAGCCAGGCCATTTTGAGTCTTCCTTGCTCTTTTTGGAAAGGGAAAATTGAGGTTTGGAGTGGATTTTGAGGTTCATTATCTACTACAGAGCATGTCCTTATTGTCTTGGAAGTTGTGTGCATCATGGCTCATGCTACTGGCAGACATGTCTTGGGTATGATTTCAGCTTGGTTACTTACCTGGGAGGTGGCACAGGATAAATCACTCCTTGCCTCAAATTTCCTATTTATTTAATATATAAATGTTGCCTCCCTTGACTAATACCATGACAGTGCCATCATTTGTGAGACATGTGGAAGCATCACTGCTAGTAGTTCACAAAGTCCCAATTCTTTAAGGGAAAACCCTCTGCTGTAAAGTGAGGTGACAATATGGAGGACTTGAAAATGATTCCTGTCACTTGCTCACTGGTTGGTGTAGCAGTTCTTCTTTTCCCAGGATGAGCTTTGCTTTAATGAGTCTTGATGCCTCTGTACTACGTACACACCATGAATGAGTTTAGCTTTGGGCTCATCCTTGCAATGCTCTTTATTTTGGTATGTAAACTGTCTTTCTCCACACTGTTGTCATTTTCCTTCTCTCTCTCCCTGAGCCCTGCCTGAGTCCTCACTGTGAGATGGGATATCTTCACTCTAGGTGAGGTAGCTGGAGTTAGGTTCCTTCTGTCTCCTCTTTGAACGCTTTTGATTCTGGAAAAGGCCTGATGCCTGATTTTCCTTTGTGTCTAGTTCCCTTGGTCTATTAAAACTTCTTAATATTATCCCAGTCTTGTTTCTTTTCTTTGCTGGCCTCTTTGGTTGGTACAGCTGCTTGAAAGCTTAACTTCCCTCTAATATGTTTTCCAGCTCTGTCACTCGGCTGACCTGCTTCCTTTCCTAGCAATTTCACAGAGTCAGCAAAATCACCCTAATTCACAACTTTCAGTCAGTCATTCCTGTCGAAATCCAAGACTGGGCAGGTTTTGACAAGGAATTAAGCATGTGAAAACCGCTGCAGTTCAATACCATGAGTGCAGTGACCTTGAAGAGTTTTATTTGCAAACACCACATCTCCAGAACAGCTCAATGTCAGATTGAAAGTAACCTGACCTAAAAGGGAACAAGCAGAGTGAGAGACGAGCATGTGAGTAATGGAGGCCAGCACAGGAGAAGCAAGGATGTCAATGTGTTTAATGTAGAAGCTAAACACCCAGCAATAAAACCAAATGCAAGAACAGAGGGAGACAAGTGAGACATGGAATAAACAATCTTTAAGGATATTGTTGGCAGTGTGTACATAGACATGTTTGTGGTGAGAGTCCTGGTTATTCATAGCTATCTGCACTGGAGAATGTGACTGCCTGCAGGAGTGGCTTTTCCTACTGGGATTGTCCCTCCTGAATGTTTGTTCTATGGTCTAGGGGAAGCCTTGCCTGTAGCATGAGCAGGTCATTTTCTGTGACACTTTTGTTGGGCTCTTATGGGGATTGCTAATGGCCAAGCTGTATTTTGAACAGAGATTTTTGATCACCTTTCCAGTTAATTAAACTTCTAGATATTGCTAAGGCAGAATTCAATTAAGGTTAATTGGCACTTCTGAAAACTGATTTTTCAAACAGAAACAATGGTGGGGTTTCAGATCCTAGAGAGTTTCTATCACTTTTAAATAACTTCCATCTCTGTTCCTGCCTGATGCTGCTCTAATCTTTTTTCAAGCCCCATGGTCTCTTATTACCAAGTAATTCAAATGTTGTATGGTTTTTTCTGTCATAATTAATAATTTTGACTTCTTTGTTCTTTTTATTTCTTCTTCTAAATGTGAGGGGGGAAAACCCCCAAACTACCAAACACTGCAGAAGCCTGGAAATGTTTTTGTATCAGTCCCAGTGGCCTGACATGACAGATATATAGCCACTTCTAAGAATTTGACAACAATTCAGTAACAATTATCTAGACAGGTACAATAACAACTCGCTTTTCTTTTGCTCTTGAGATGGATGATGAGGTTTTAATGAATTGTCAATAAGGATTAAAAAAAGAATGAAATAACAAAGAGTAGAAAAAACCCCAGGTGTAAACACAACGTTGTTAAAATGCAACTCAGGTTTCCCATTCGACCCTAAATTTTATTTCCTTGGCATCAAGGACTATTGTGACAGTTCTTTGCACACTTGATTGAACAGGGAAACCACATGGGACTGTATCTTAGTCACAGAATGCAGAACATGTAGCTATCTTACAGAGAGGTCTCACAGAGGGATGAATAATCCTTTCAGCAGTTCATTTTGCTGGAATTTGCAGCCTGTTGTTTACTGTGTGGGCACTAAAAACAAAATGCCAAACAGGAATTAAAAAAGTGAGAGAAGGGGTGAGAAACATATAGAAAGAGGACAGTGACAGCTGGAAGGTCCAGCTTCTCCCTCCTGTAGTGTGTGGTTGTCACTTGCCAACTGGAGTATTTTTTCCTAGTTTTACTTTCCATGGTTTAAGAATTACACTAACATTTTTCTCTGCACATATCCCATGTCTTGGTGTTTAAAGGAAACCAGAGAAATCCTCGACACAGAAGTGTATTTAGTGTTTTCCTCTCTTCCTGTGAGATAATTGGAAGAAAAGCCATGGGCAATTATTGGGTGGAAGTTAAAGAGAAAATTTCTTTAATAAGAAATGATTGTGTAATTATACAATTGCCAAAGGAAAGGAATATGTAGGTTGATGCACTCTCTGATGTGTGATTACTAATGAATTCTCTGTATTCCTTGTGGAAAGGAGGCACAACTGTAAAATTAAATAGTCAATGCTTCTTTGATGAAAGGATTTGCAGCCACTGGTGTCCTTTATCAAAATACAGTGAGATTTGAAAGAACAGCTAGAATAGCAAAGCCTCAGCTTCAAGTAAAGCAGGCTGAGTAGAAAAACTCCATACTTTTTTCTCTGGGAAATTTGTTTTCTAGTAGCAGAAACGTTTTGCCTGGGAAAATGATGGGTTGGGCTTTACCAGGAGGTGTGCAGCTGCTGAAGTTGTGATCAGTGCCATAGGGCAGATGGGCAGTAGATTCAAGATTCAGTGTCACATTTGGGTGTGTGAGTTCTCTTGGAAATTTTTTCAAGACCAGATTTTGTTGCAGAGATCTTTGTGAGGGTTGAGTTTTCAATGAGATGTATATACATAAAAAAGAAATCCTCTTAATTTAGTCATAACTTTTGGGCTGAGGGAATGACTCTAAAATGTTGCAATGTGAATAAAAATGTGAGTTCTCTGCTGTGCTGTGACAAGGTGCCTGCTGTCCAAGCATAGCAGAAAGCCTGAAAAATGCTTTGAGGGCTTTAGGAGATGCCACAGGTGAACACATTTCATGGACATTTTTATTGCACACTAATAAATGCCACAGTGGCAGACAGACAAGTGAAGGACAGTGTATTGTACATGTTAGATACAAATTGACAGCTGATTTTTAAGTTCCTCCCACTAGTGATTTTTATTTTGATTTTCAAAGTGTTTATTTGTTTAAGCATAGGTTTCTTATTTCTGTAGATGTGTCTATATGATGGCAATTATTTTCTGTATTTGTTTAGGTCTTTCATTTCAGAGCTTGAAAATGGGAACTGTTGTGAACACCACATTGTCTCGTGCTCTAGCCACCTCCGTTTTCTTTATTTGAACATTGCCTTGCTCATTCAGGGTCCCTGGTTTCAGTTGTGCTGCCCACAATCTGAATGTGTTAATGAACATGAATGAAGGTGGTTAATCACCTCGCAGCAACTACGTGGTGTTCCTAGCTCTGCTCCTGAAGGGCACTGGGGCATTCTGTGCGTTAGGAAGTTGCCCTGAATGCCTGATAAGGCTGTGGCGTTTCGCAAAGCCAGAGCTCTGCTGGCTTTTTCCAAATGTGCCATGAGATGGCAGCAAAGGCTTTTGAGAGAATTTTGTAGCTCAAATTTGTTGCTTAGGGATCTGTGTAACAGAACTTGATCATAAATCCCACACACAATTAATGGGTTTGTAATGCATTCTACAGAGTATATGCTGTATTGTTTCCTGAAATATAAGGTTTCATTTTCAGTTGAGAAGGTCCTTTTCCTTCCCTTCTTGTATCTTTTTCTCATTTTCACATCTAGCATATGTTTAATATTCTTTGAAAGAAATGGACAAGCAAAGCTTTACGTTTGGGTTGGAAGGGGCCTTAAAGATCATCTCATTCCAGCCCTCCCTGCCATGGGCAGGCACACCTTCCACTAGACCAGGTTGCTCTAAGCCCTGTCCAACCTGGCCTTGACCACTGCTGAGGATAGGACATCTTCAGCTTTTCTGGGCAACCTGTTCCAGTGCCTCACCACCCTCACAGTGAAGAGTTTCTCCCTAAGATCTAATCTAAACCTACTCTCATTTTGAATCCTGATTTTGAATACTCTAATTTTGAATACTCTCATTTTTTAATTCCCCCTTGTCCTGTAACTAAATGTCCTTGTAAAGTGTCACTCTCCAGCTCTCTGGTAGCCCCTTTAGGTATTAAAAAGTGTTATAAGATCTCCCCAGAGCCCTCTCTATTTCAGACTGAGAAACCAGAACTGTCTCAGCCTGTTTTCATAGGAGAGGTGCTCCAGCCCTCTGATCACCTCCTTGGCCTCCTCCAACAGGTCCACATCTTAGTTATGCTGGCGACCCCAGAGCTGATGCAGCACTTCAGGTAAGGTCTCACCAGAGCAGAGGGGCAGAATCCCCTGCCTCACCTTCTGCCCACGGTGCTTTGGATGCAGCCCAGGACACACTTGGCTTTCTGGCCTGCCACGGTGCATTCCTGGTTGTGTTGAGCTTCTCATCCACCAGCATCCTTAAGTCCTTGTCCTCAGGGCTAACATCAGTCCATTTTCCACCCGACCTCGACTTGTGCTTGGGATTGCCCCAGCTCAGTGCAGGACCTTGCACTTGCCCCTACTGAGTTTTGCAGAGCGTGTCCAGGTCCCTCGGGATGACACCACCTCTCTCCAGCATGCCAACACCAGCACACAGCTTGGTGTCATCAGCAGATTTGCTGAGGGTATGCTGAATCCCACCATCCATATCTCCAACAAAGATATTAAACAGTGCCAGTGTGGGGGTTATTCCTTGCCAAAAAATGAGCATAAAATATATTTATGCTCCACAGAGAGAGTGACCAGATGCAGCAAACCATTTTTGCATAGACATGTTTAGTTTTTGGAAAATAGTTAAGGAAGAAATTGAAACTTGTTTTTGCCTTTTTTTTTGTCATCAGCAATAGCGATCAAGTAGGAACTTGGACTTAAAAACTTGTGAGAAGAGAAACAGAAGTTCTTTTCAGCCACGGGTGACATTATATGTGCCCTTGATGATAATGTGATATGGAAAGAAATGCTGATATTTATGAAGGTGAGGAAAAACAGACTTATGCCCGCCACATCCCCACTCTTCATCCTCTTTTTATCACAGGTATTACTTTTAGCACTTTCTTCTCAGCAACAGTAATGAAAAGTAGGTGAAAAGCCATTAGCAAAAATTCCTCCTTTTCAGCTTACTGGAAAATGGTACTAAAGACAATGTTGTACATGACTTTTATGACAACAGCTTTTCCAAAAGAATTTGTTATAATTTCAGAGCTACAGTGCAGGAGGCAATTTGGTTTTCCTCAGACTGGTTCTGTGACATGCTGGTGATGAAATTGATGAGGGACTATGTTGCAAAGGCAATTGCCATTTAATTCATGCTGATGGACAACTGGGATAGCAATCTAAACCTATCTTCTTTTAGTTTAAACCAAAACCCCTTGTCCTGCTACTATATGTCCTTGTAAAAAGTCCCTTTAGAAAATCTTCACATACAATGTCTCTGAATGTAAAAAATTTGAATATAATTTAGTCCCAGGAATTCTACAAATATTTTAATAGAAACTAGTAAATAAATATTAGAGGCTTCTGTTTATTTTTTTTTTCTGCTAGCAGTGGGTAAGCTCATCAATGGCAGTTTGAGTCCTGCAAATTATCACCGAGGCTGCTCAGTCTGCAGTTTGGGGGCAGCATCCACAGATGAAATCCCTGCTTCTGTTTTCCACCTGCTGTGTGGCAGAGCTGCTTTTTGCAGCTGCGGAGCAAACTGGATTTCGGGAAGATGGAAAACTATTTGGTTGGGCTTTTTTCTCCTCTGGGTTTTTCGGCTGAACCTGTACCCAGCTCTCTTTCATCACACAGTTGTGGCAAATATTAATGCCACACTTGGATGTATTGTCTGGAGGGGAAGGACAGACAGGGAGTGGAAGATTTCTGTTGGTTTAAATATTGCAACTTCAGTGTGCCTAAGGCCAGAGGGATGTACATAACTCCTGGTTCCCACAGGCACTGTCTCCCAGTCTGTCCAGTTCTCTGTCCTCTTTTCTTAAAAATTTGTAGGTATTTGCTTGGTTTCTCTGTAATCCCAAGGATGCCAGCTCTCTGCACTGTGCAGAATCAAGGCTTGCACCTCTGGGCGCAGGCTTGAAGTACATCCCTAGGCAAAGCTAACGCATACAGCTGTGGTGCAGAGATATGCACGAGAAACAACATCATGACTCACACTGTAAATGCTCAGTTCTCTTTGTGTTATTTCCAATATTCCCAGCATATTTTGCTAACTTCCCTTGTAGTACACAAAAGTAACATGGCACTTATAGCGAACTCCTTCCATGAGTGGTGCAGAATTTCACTGAAGTTTGTTTTTCTTGCCTTCATCTTAAACCTAAAACCAAGCACACAACATTTCTGTTGTGACACAGAAAGGGAGCTAGTATTAGAGAATTTGTCTCCACAGACCGCAGTGGAGGCACTCAGCTCTATCCAACTGAGGCATTTTGTCCTCTGTAAAAACTGCTTTTGTAATTCACCCTCTGTCCATTCATTAACTTTTATATTGTTGTAGGGCCCGATCCTGTTAACAGGGATGGGGGGAGATGGGTTAGTTTATGAACTGATATACAGATTTGAGCTTGGCGGGGGAATTATAAACCTAATCAGGCGTGCATCTATAGCTGTTGGATGGAGTCTCTCCCCATTTTCCCTCCCCCACCTTCTTTATGTCTTCATAAATTGACGCAGTGAGAAAATCCTCTCGCCTTACATATTTGTTACACAGACCTGTGGTAACAACACCTGTGTTTTTTCCTCTGAAGGTTTGCATTAACTGGGATGGGAGCAGTAAATATTTTAATAATTTTCCCTTCATGTACATCCCAGTTAAAATGCCATGGAAAGTAGAGTTGGATGATCTCTGGTAGAAAGAATAATTCCTTTCCTTTTCCACTTTCCAGCTGATTCTTAATGTTTTAACCCCAGATGAACCTCTACTCAGTCTCAGACAATGTTCTTTTAATTCATGGATACCCTTTGCCTGTGTCTCTGCAGAGAGTCTGTAGAGCTTCTCCTGCCTCCAGAAATGTTTGATGGTATGATATACAGAAAGGGGTGTGATTTCTACCTGCTGATGGAAAGGAATAGGAACAGTGATGTGACCCCCAGACAAGGCCATTAAAAGCAGGCTGGAATAGGAAGAGGGGGCTGACAGGGAAATAATGAGAAACAGGCTCAGAGCAACTGTGGATGCTCCATCCCTGGAAGTGTTCAAAGTCAGGTTGCATAGGGCTTTGAGCAACTTGGTCTAGTGGAAGATGTCTCTGCGTGTTGAGGGGAGTTGGAATGATTATGTTCTTTCAGTCCTTTCCAAGCCAAACTGTTCCATGATTCTAAAGCACAGGCTGGCATTTGGGAGCTCCTCCACAAGCTCTCTGGAGTTTTGTCACATGCTGGCAGAACAGAGCAGAGCTTGGCAGTCTCACTGGCAAAGAGGAGAATCAGCACCTTTCCCTTGCAAAGGGAAATAGGGAACATTGACTTGTGTGATAATTTTAGGTGGATGATTAAATTTCGCCTCTTAGGTCCCCAGCTGAAAATTCAGTTTAGGTGTCTAGTTTTCAGACATTGTTGAAAAATCTTGTGTTCTGCCACCACTAATGTTCTTGATGTAGATTGTCCTTCTGCTTCTAACAAAGTGCAGAAATGCTCAGACTGTTCGCTATTTCTCTTGACTTAGGGCTATCAAAACATAAAGAGAGGACTGCTTTTGCTTTAAGGATACATGTTCTGCCCTGAGATAGACTGACTGTTACCCCATAAAGTCACACATCACTGTTGTGATGTGTGCAATGAATAAAGTCAGAAGGATTGTAACTTTTCTACTGAATTAAGTTGTTTTCAGATATGCCAGTTGAAGATGCCCAGGTGTTGGACATACTTTTTCTGGGGAAAACAAACAAACAAAAAAACCCCCAAACTGGCATCAGCTTGGTCTTTGAACAAGCTGCACAAATAGTAGGACCATAGGATAAATCGTTCTGTAAACATGTGTGAGGGGATAGGAAAGACAAGGATGAAAAAGGGAAAGAAGGAGAGGAGTATACTATTCTGTCATATGTTCCCAGGGGTTTGCTTACGCTGAGGAATTCAGATATCAGTGTGAGAGCAAATACTTCTGGAACGAGGCAAAACTGAATGTTGATGGAGGCAGCTGAGTGTGTTAGAGATAGTTTTGCCATGTGACATATGCTTTCTTTACTGCTTGATGGTTCTGCATAGACTAATAACACACGTAGTTGATACCCAGAGGGTAATCACAACTTTAATGGGAAGTGCTATTATGAATATTATTTACAGTGCTACCCTGCTTTCACGAGAATTACCAGACTGCTGCCTTAACTAATGTTAAATAAGTCGTTAATGGAGAGTACATAGATTTGCTGCACCAGTTATCTTTTCCTTTGTTCTGTCGGAGAAACATAGGGATTCACTTAAGAAGGCTCCACTGTTGCACACACAACTTATTTTCCTCAGATAATGAAGGCAGGCACTCAGAAAGGGCTTTTGGGTGGCAGATTCAAAGAAGAGTGTTCATGTCATAAAGGAATCCCAAAGATCGGCAAAAGCTTCTGAAGAAAAGAATATATGAAAGGCTGTTTGGATTGCATTACCCAAAAAGCAGCACTATGAAGTAAGCTCCTGATTGCTACAGGTACACTGCTGGATGGTTTTAATGAAGTGAGAATACAGCTGAGTCTGGGTTTAATAGATAAAGCAGATTTAGATATAAGATTGGAAAATAAGAGAAAAATAGATGTGTACAAGATAAAGTAAAGGCCTTCGCCCTTAGCAAAGCTTTCTTGTTCTGAAACCAAGTAGATAGCATTTCCAATATCATCTCAAAAGAAGGCAAGGGCTGTGAAATATCCTTAGGCTGGCCAAGGATTGGGATGAGGCAACCTGCACTGCCTTTCTGAAGTCACGTTTATTGCCCATAAATAGGCACATTTGAAAAGCATATTTATCCAGTAAACAAAGATGTGATTACAGTAGAGGTAGGCATAATGTGGATTAAGTCTTCCAGCCATAACCCCTCTAATGAAACTGCAGAACTGACTTTAATATGCAGTTTGCTACTGGAGGAAAAGCCCTGCAGCAACACTCTTCTCATGCTCCAGGTGCTGGGTGCTGCATCTTCATTAGCATCCTTAGCCAATGATGGCAAATACCTGCAGCAAGGAAGCCATGGGAGGAATGGGAAACTACAGACTGTATAACTACATCTCTAATGAAAGATGAAAACACTTAATTTCCCTCTTCCAGCTTTTGAATTTAGCTGAAAATAAATCTATGCCTGAAAGAAAAATGCACAAGGGAACAAAATGAATTGTGGATTTTAGTGAACAGGACAGATTATAATAATGCATTGCACTAGATTCTACTGGTGGTGCCATTTGCCAGTGATTGCATTTACTGTTTTGCCTGATAGATTATAATAATCTGACATGCAATATAACACTTTGGTCATTAGGAATGAAAACTAATGGATGACAACATACATGTGGAGACAGTAATCTGAGTTATTACCAATTTTTGTAGAATATTTTGCAGCTGCAATAAATACTCCTATCAGAGTATTTATGACTACTTGTTACAGAATAAGAGCTTACTGTAAATGTAAGTACAGTTTGTAAGATTTGTAGGTGGTCACCCAGCCCTTTTCTGTGTAAAGCTGGAGAACAGTTGTCAAGGGAAAGCTCTGATTATTGTTTTGTTTTAGTGCATAAACACCTAATGGAAATAAACAGAATTGTGGCCGTATATAATGACAATCCAGTCTTACTTCCCAGGGGAATAACGAAGCCATTTTTTGTATGAACAAATAATCAAACACAAACAAGCCAAGGCAATGCAATGATATGAGTATACAGTGGCGATGAAGATGCAAGACTGACTCGCTCAGTAGTAGCACAGACTTCAACCACTGTCAGTCTAATTCCAGTCTACGTTATGGCATTAGCCTGATGAATCAGGAATACCTTTCCAACAGCCCTGGTCTCTACCTTTGGTACTGTTACTTCTCCACATCATTGTGTGGGGTGATGAGCAGCATTGATGCTGGTGAATGACCGTGGAGGCAGCCCCTCACCTCCCTTCACAAAGACATCATGTAATTTGCAATATTTGGATAGAATGAGGAGGTTTGGTAATAAAATTTTCTAGTATTCCTTAAGTCATATATAGGACTTTCAACTCTGTCTGGAAGGTTCAGCTGTTTTAATTAAAATGCTGAGATGATAGGGGTGGGGATGATACTTTTGATTTGGCAGATTACTAGGTTAGTTGAGTGTAAGCAGAGAGGCTATGCCAGCAGATGTCCTTCTCTAAGCTGAGGGCACAAGAACGTATCTGCAGTTGCTGCAGTAGGTCAGGTTGTGGTTTCTACATGTACTTTTCTCCTGGCTGCCATTTTATCATTTCTTCCCTAATTTTTATCAGTTTTTCACAAAAGCCACTTTTTCCCTTCCTTTCCCCTCCCCTCCACACCTCCCCGCCCCGATGCATAAATAAACTGTGAACATTTTCTTCATTTCCTTGTGGTGCCTGTTTACACCCAGCTCAGATGGTAACCAAGCCTGGCACTGTGCCTTACCAGGACTGCAAGAAAGAATGAAGAGCTTAGAAACTGAAGGTGGGGGAAACAAAAACTTATTTCAGTTACTTACTATTTCCTGGCTGAACTCCTAAAAGAAACTCAAGGAGATAAGCAAGCCCAGAACCCACGAGATGAGACAAATATTCTCATGTGTAGCACTTCATATATGTCATTAGCTGCTTGAGTGGAAATCTATGGAGTGTCCTTAGAGCAAAAGAATGTCTGTCTGGGGCTACAGGTGAGCCATTCTTTTTCTCTGAGATTGTTATGAAAATAAATGGGTTTTGCTTAATGCAGTAGGTAAGAAAGTAATATTTTGGGATTTGTAACCAACAGTTGGCTGTATTTTATTTTTACTGCCAAAGTGCTGGGAGCACAGCACAAGCATTTTCCTTTCTGCCAATGAATACATGTTTCTGGCCGGGAATGATGGATGCAGCAGTGCCTGTCTCTGAGTAAGACTGTGCAATTCCAATCTCGAGACTGTCATGAAAAGATGTGATGAGTTCCCTGCTCCATTCTCATTACTATTTGCGACACCAGAATGAATCTGTTTCAGACAGAAAGGTGCTCCTGTTGTAATCTTTGTCATTGGCTCCAGAACAAGAGAGAAGAGCAAAAGGAAGGCAAGGCTTGCTTCCATGGGGGAATTTTGTGGAGAGGAATTAAGTTAGTGTCTCAAATGCAAATGAGACACTAACTTAATTACTGAGGTAAGAGATAGGGCTAAGATGGTAGATTGCAGATGTAAATGCCCTGATGAGGTTGACTCCTGAAGATCCTCTGGGGATATCACTCACTCGAGGGAAATCCAAAATAATGCTCTAGGTTTAACAAATAAATAGACTAAAGGCCATGATTTCAGTGTGTAGAACAGGATATTGTGGTTACAGGGGAAAAATACACATCCTCCGAATATTATCAGTGTGTCTCCCTCAGCCCAGTTCAGTTGTCTGGTGTGGAATCAGTGATGAGAGTTTAAATTCATCCATAAAAGAACTCAGGGTGAAACTGTGAAGGTAGAAAAATAAGGAGATGAGATGTACATGGAAATGGAAGGAAAATCTTGGCACAGCATCCTCTGAAGCAGCAGTGTTGCATTTGCACAACTCTGATGGAAACTTCACAATATCACTTGGGAATATCATTTGGGAATATCGTTTGGGAAGCAGCTTGTGCCAGTCTTAGGTACAGACTGAGTCAGTGAAGCCAGATCAGACAGCTTAGTTAACTGGAGGATAATCCTTTTTCTTTTTTTGTATTTATGCTGGCCTGCAGCAGAGTCCCTCAATATGGAGTTTGATTAAGGTGGTGGTGTTTTGAACCCCCTTTGTATCCTTTTTTTACTTCAAGAAATATTAAAGTCTAAAATTGAAATAGCTGCCTGGTAGTGAGATCATTATAGGTAACTACTGAATTGCTTGCAGGGGATGTAATGATTCCTCAACCCAGGTGGGCAGTACAGAGGTATTAACTGCTATACATGGTCTGCCTTAGAGATATCTTTGCAATGCTGAGGTGCATAAACCCCTTCAGCTTAAAGTTCAAGTCAGAGAATATGCATAACTGGGAATATGGTATTTACAGCTTCTGTTAAGAGGCAGAATGAGCTGGGGTGGCTTATTTACTTTTCCTATGGAGTTTTAAAGAATTCTGTCTGAAAAGACCCAGAAGTGAGGAGGTGCTAAAGGAGGAGAAACATATCAGTGAACTGTGTGATGCCAGCTTTCTTTCAATAGTCATCCCCTTTGCACAGCATTTGGTGACCTGTGGGAATTTAGATGGAGATGTGGTGGGAATCTTGGTCCCCTCCTGCAGAAATGCTCAGAGCCCTATCCCTTGTGCCTGGCCATGGTCTAGGGCAGCCTCCTGCTATGGAACTTGCACATGGAGCCTGGAGACAACCCTAGCTTCAGGGACAGGGATTTGGGTTTGATTTGCTGACCTGCTGTGGGTTTCTGAAGTGATTTTTGTCTCTACCTTTGAATAGCCAAGTATTCTTGGTAGAGAGGTACCGAGGTAGAGACATAAAGAGAGGCAGATCAAGCTCGTGTGCATCCCACTCCTTGGGTTCACACCTCTGAGACAGAACATCAAAACTGCCTCAGAGAGAGTGCATTAGAGATTATGAGGTGTTGAGGTGTGAGCATGAGAGGGATAAGTAAATACTGATGACAGATTCATTGCTTCTTTTGTCTATACAGACAGGATAAGACCCATAAAAGTAACAGGCAGCTCTGGACTTGTTACCATGGTTATGTGCTCTGTTTCCACTGAAATCACCTGAGTTACAGCTGTCATGCATGTAACAGGCAGTCTTGATGCTGTTCATAATAATGAGAGAAAACATGCCCTCTCAAACGAATGTATGTCAACTGAATGCAGAAATCTGCAGGACAGGCATTTTCTGTGGAGATGCTTGCTTTCGTGACCTTATGTAGGTCCATATGCTGTAGACTAAATCCAAACATGCCTTTGGGTTTTGAAATTTCTGGTTCTTACTTTGCTGCAATCTGGGATGTAGTGTTTGCTCTCCGTTGCACAGGCCCTGTAGGATGTCCTCTGTCTATTTTCCCCGATGTCTAGGCTTACTTTTCCCCCCCTTGATTTAATAAACCAAACCGTCTGTATATTTATTAGAACAGAACCAGTCTTGGAGAAAAAATGGATAAAGTATGCTTCTAAGTTGCTTGATTTTTGCAAGCCTTGTCATATCAATAAAACAGACAGGTGGCTGGAATAGCAAAGTAGCAGAGGTACTTGAATGACTGAAGGCGGGAAGCATAAGACATCTGTCTGAGTGTCTTGAGCTGCCAGACTCCTACACCCAGCCCTAGGGACTAAGATCCTGCTGTCACTGTCAATATAAAACTCTTTAGTCTGTCATTTAATGTGCCTTAACCTGGAAAGCTATATTTAAACTAATAATCCTATTTTTTTTTTTATTGTGTGAAGTAAGTGGATTTTAGGATTCTCATGCATGTGCCTGGTATTATGGGTGCAGAATGAATTTATGTCAGCAAACTCAAAGGGTCCATAGGACTTGCTGCTCCTTGAAGGGAGCTCCTGTGCATCCACAGAAAGAAATCCTAAAAAAAAAAAAAAAAGAATTGTAGGGGCCTGTTTCACAGGGTGTGAATCAGGTTCAGTCACTCTGATGTATGAAGGGAGGGACTGAAGAACATAACAGAAGACTTTTTTCGTTTGGAAAAATGAAAAAGGCCATGTTTTTTTCTTAATAGAACCGTGAAGGTTTTTATTTATTTTTTATTCCTTTTTAGGCTCTTTTGGACCTTCTCTCTTTTGGACCTACTTCAAAGTCTGAAAACTGAACTTGATCCCTTCCAGAAAAAGTTTGGCCATGCTTGTCTGCATGCTGAAAACCCTGTCATATAAACCCACATCCGTGGGATAATGGGTTATGAAATCTTTCTGCCTTTCTTCTCCTGTCTAACCTGGAAAGCTTTGCAGTGTTAATTAGACTACTGAAAGGATTAGGAAGCGACATTTTGTAAGCTGATTGATGCCTGGAAAAGTGACATTTAAGGCCACCACAACCTGTTCCCTCTCTGCTAAGCCACTGCACCCTGCATCTTTTTCCCATCTGCCCTGGCGATGAAGAACAAATGCATCCCATTCTGCTTGTGCACCAGCACTCAAGCCTTGATTTTGGAAAGCAAAAAACTCCTTATTGTGCTCTCTGTCAGCAGTTTCTCCTTGCAGCTTTATATAAACTTCACAGGCAATTTCCTAAAAAATTAGGGTTGCTTACTTTGTTAGTCCCTTAATAACCCTTCTCTTTTGTTCTCTTTTCTTTTCAAAACCGGCTATAGAAAAGCTTCAGTGGTGCCTGCTTGGTTTCTGTTCGTATGTTTATTTTCCTGACATTGTCCCCAAATTAATTGTAATTGGTGTGATGAGAGTTCAGTGGGATTAAATGGTCAGGAGGTTTCGAATTTGTGTATTTAACCTGGTGGAGAAACTGAGTTCTGAACATGTAAACAAACAGTGTTCCCAGTAAATTAGACACCACTACCTGACCTATGCTCATTATAGAGTAAAAACATGACCTATCATCATTACAGCCCTTTCTGGTCCTCTCTCCAGCCCCTGGGTTTTAATGAGTCTATTTTGCTACATAATTTATTATCCTCAGGGCTTCTCAAAAAGAATCCATTCCGTTGAAACAGGGTCATAGGACCTGAAACAGTTTTGTGCTATTGCCCTCCTCGTTGTTCAATAACTTTTGAACTCTTGACCATCCTGCAATTGGCAAGAAAAGGTCTCCTTTTAAACTGTAAGCTAAAAATAGGTCTAACTCTCCAGAATTTACACCTTGAAGGATATATAGAGGAAAACTGCTTTTTAAATGGAGATATTTAGATATTATTCCACATTTTGCAGCTAGTAGGCCTTGCTTCTTTCCTCTCTGCTTGCTTTATGGAATTGCCAGCCAGATTACAGAAGAGAGGAACAGTAAAAAAAGAAATGAAATATAAAAAAATCATATCATCATGGAAAGAAGAATACATAAATATCCATGCAGGCACATTCAGGGAAGTCCAGTAGAATTTCTAAGGCCATCCTGACTAAAATACGATTTAGAAGTTGATGTGAGTTACAGCAGCTAGAAAAATAGTTGAGGAGAAATGTCACTTTTATGAGTCCAAGATAGAGGAGGAGCCCTGTATGATTGTCCTATATGATGCCATTGGTGTTGCAATCATACAGGACAGGGAGAGAGAGCAGAATAAACTGAAACACATTATAAAAGTGGGTTTTTTTTGGTAGCAGATAAAAATGTCAAGACCCCAGGCTTTAAATTTCCTTTAAAATCCCTGCTGTTACTGCGGTGGAAGCAGGTGTGTGACAGCAGTGGGTAACTCCACTCTGCAGGAACCTCCAGTCCTGAGACACTCCAGGAGTCCGTGGGTTCTTCCAGGCATCTGCTTTGATACACAGACACCTGTCTTCATAAAGCAGGTGGACTGAAGGATTAACATCTGCCATTAATGTCCTGGCTATTCATGTTTGTGAAGTGCTTGCTATACTCTGGGTTACATTTAAAAGTTTATTCAAATATTTAATCATTAAACCAAAGCAACACACAGCCTGTACATCCCTTCAGTAATCTATACTATAATTTTCTTTTTACAACGTGTTATCACAATTTACAGGCTTATTCATTATTCCAAAGTGCCCAATTTTTGTCACAAAAAGACAAGAAATACAGAAACACAGTATTCCCACACACCCCAATACAGTCAGAGCTTTATTTTAGGAATAAAGATGTTTAAGTGTGTGAACAAATATTAAAGAATACTTGGCTATTCAAATCACTTAATTGACCAAACATCTTATGGATCTGGAGTAGGAAGAACATCTCTAAACAGAGCAGCAAAAATAATAATGAGCTACATCAGTTAAATCAAGTATCATAAACGAGGTGATTAACTACTTTAATAAAGAAGATGTACTACATGTTTTAGAACATCTTTTCTAGTCAGCTAGAGCTATAGGTACATATGGAACTATTCTGTCTCTGGCATTGCTTGGTGTGGCATGTTAAATGGCTTCTGGGTGGAAAGAGGTCTTTCTATTAAATAAAACGAAATATTCCTATGTTCATTAGCTGGCGTATGTGCCATAAGCATCAGGAGCAGCTGCAAACAACTAGTGTAAGCAGCATAAAATGAGGCATTCCAGCAGCAAGAGGAGGCTGGCTGTTCACACATCTCTTCAAAACAGTGAGGACTTGACTCCTCAGCAGTAACAGTGCAGCTAGTATATTTTTCTGCAATGAAAGGTCATTTTTTCTCTCAGGAGAAAAGCAATAAAAGTGGGGCTTTCGTTCTTGAAGAAAATAAATGGGATGGGCATAACCTTTCAGCTTTATGCTTTGGACTGCAGACCAGCAGTAGGAAGCAGTGCCTATGGGGAATTGATTCAAATATGCTGGGTGCCTTTTTTCCTCAGAGTAAATGTGTGAGGCATGTGAGAGGACTCAGGAGGAAAGACTCCTTTTCACACTTGCCAAAGAAAATAGTGTGAGACAGCAATGAACTACTCTGCCTAAAAGCCCTTGCTGCAAAGCAGTGGGGGCTCACCTGAGGGCAAGACTGCTCCTTCATGTGGTGTAAACACACCACACTCTGGTAGCTCAGATGCTGGAAACAGGCTGTCTGCAGCAATAGGGAGCTGAGACCACTAATTTACTTTGTGCTGCAGTAACTCACGGGTCTGTCAGTCGAATACTTTTTGGCCAGTTAGAGGATTTCATCTGCTGATTCAGCTTGCTAGCAGCGCTTCGAAATCCTGCTGTTGGGTTGTGTTGGTACAGTTGTAGTTCCCCTGTACATTGATAAGGTGTTCTCTGAACATACAGAAGCAATTGAGTTTGTTCACAGAGCTGTGCATATGTTTTGGGATGTAATATGTACATAGAATCATACAAACACTTAAATGAAAACCTATCCTAATGAAAACAAACCTTACAGCCTGAATGAATTACATTAGATTCTTAATTTCCCAAAGTCCACAGCAGTACCAACAAAGAACAACTTGCATGAATCAAAGGAAGGTGCTAAATTAGAATCTTGGGGATATGGGGTAGAGCACATCAAACCCTGTGTGAGAGGCTTCCTACAGTTTGTGATCCAGCAGCTGCTCTGCTTGGGCAGTTTTCGATAACAAACATGCAGACAACAGTGTGAAAAATGAACCCAGCAACAATGACTCTGTAAGTAAAATCCCATGCATTATTTGACAGTAGACTGAAAAGGAGACACCTTCTCTGCATCATTCAGTACAGTTCTGGAGGGCAGCATGTGCTTACATGATAAGCCATGTTAAAAATGGAGATATAATAGAATAATGACTTTTAGGTTTCCAGTGATGATTGGCCTATACTTCTGTCAGATTCAAGCTGTAAACAGTGTAGACATAACAGATAAATTTGTCTGTAAAACACAGCAGTTAATGTAAGACACGTAGTTCCTGGGAAGTAGTAATTAGAGCTAATGTGATTATGTGTTTTGGGGTGGTTTTATGATAATACTGTATTCCCTTATGGTCTGCTCTATGCCCAGGAATGGTTCCTGTAGTTTTAAGCTGGGTCTGGGGGAGGTGTGGCAGCTGGGGGAACTCTGGTGCAGGCTAGGTCCAAGTTCACTCTCTGTGTGCTTGGTTTGCCGGGCAGGTCGGAGGCTCCATTGCTGCTTAGCTAATTTGCTTTTTGTTAGCTTAGGCAAGAAGTTTTTTTCCCTGGACTGCAATAGGAATTCTTTGGTGGCTTCTGTTGTTTCTTCTGGAACTGTGCGTCTTAGCTTTTCTCTGAGATTATACCATCGGCAAAAGTCGGCTGGTGTGGACTGGCGGGGAAGCCATGGGGACACCCTATCTTGGCCCAGATCCTGGGAAAAGCTGAACCACCAAAAGAAAGGACTCTAAATCCACCAGGTTCTTCTGCAGCTAGGAGGAGACCAAACCTCAGAGGTCCACCAGGTTCCCATCTGTTTTTTTCCCCTGAGTTTCCCTGTGGACTTTTTCTTCCTTCCCTGAGACAAAGCCATCTGCCATTTTGTTTTTCCCTAACACATGGCCAGTGGAGTTTCTTTCCCTTCCTGTGACATTTTGGGCTTGTTTTTTCTGCAGTGGGTGGGTGTGTGTGGAGGGTAAAGTTCTGACAGTTCAATATCTAACAGTTATTAATTTTTCTCTCCTGTGCTTTGTGGGTACCTTGTTTGTCAAGTAAACAGGTTTTTTTCACTTTCATCATTTTGTATCGGCGGGGGGGGGG